>JAAHCF010000412.1:0-33825 GCA_038367545.1 Beauveria asiatica | reverse complement strand
AACAAATTTCTTCGCAGGGGGGTTTTGGGCCCCCCCCCCCCCCCCCCCCCCCCCCCCCCCCCCCGGACCCGGCGCACGCACGCCACCATGGTATTATAGCTCTGCTGCGGTGATGCCGTGACAATACTCCATAATATGATGGAGTGCTGCACACATATTGGAAACTGCCCGAGACTGTCCAGTTCAAACATTCCCTTCCCTTGCCCTTCCATTAAGCTTCTTGTGCATGACAAGGCATAACCCGCAACCGTCAACAGGCCCTTTCGAATCTGCCACCCATCCATCCATCCATACATCCCATGGATCCCAATTCATCTCTCCTCGTCAGTTTTCGGTGGTTGTCCGTTGACTCGAGTTCTTGCCACTTTTGGCTGCCTTGAGAGCCGAAAGCCAAGAGTTCTTGTTGAGATCGTCGCCCACTATATACATTGCATTCCCTCTCCACCCACCGACCGTTTGGGACCTTGCTCGACTTCACTTGCCGACCGCTATTTACTTATTTCACATATACCTGACGTATGCTCTTTTTTTTTTTTTTTTTTTTTTTTTTTTTGTTTTTTTTTTTTTTTTTTTTTTTTTTTTTCGAGTTGCTATTTACTGCCAACCTGTCTGGAAAAAGAGAAGCCCAAACCTGGATTGCTTGCCCTGAACAATCTCGACTCGATAGCCTCTACGTCGGAAAGCAACACAAACATATTATTGGGCAGATTTTGACGAGAAATCGCTCGAGCAAGGCCCTTGGAAATCTAGAGGGCTTGCTCTGCTCATCTGTCAAGGGCGCCGCGGCTATCAGGCGAGCTACGCCTGACAACAGAGACATTGGCCCGATTGACTGGCACGCATTCGTTCCAAAGTCTCACCTCTGGCTCTTTGTTTGTGAAACTACATTGAGACACTGCCTACTAAATTCAGCGCAGACACTTGACTTTCAAGTGCTGAAAAGGACCGACGGAGAATAATCTGCTCTTGTGGTGCGCGCCGACTAACTAGCACCCTTGGAATGGCAGTCATTCGAACCATCTCAAACAATTGCCGTGCTTTGCAATCTATTGATTGAATAACCCGAATCTTCCCATCAGGTGTCCTTTACGTCTCCTTGACGTGTCCCCGATACGCCGCGGTTTACAATCTTGCGACTTTTGTCTTCAACATATACACGACAAGAAATCACACGCCTGCGTCCACCACCAGAGCTGTTACACCTTGGAGGATATCTCGCTACATGATTTACTGTCCAACCACCACCACCGAATCCTTGCCATCATCTCGACAAGGAGCATCTCCACTGCTGCGGCTCGCCGAAGCGATCTGAACAACCGAGAGCACGCAGCACAAAGTTTCACCAAGATATTGGACAGTACCACCACCAACCACAGTGGCCTGTTTCAATCAAATTCCCCTTTGGCTTCCCCTGTTCGTGTACACTTGCACGGCCCCGGGACAGAGCGCGCATTTCCCGTCATCACAAGGAGACTTTTCGTATCAGATACGACCCGCGTTGCAGTCGCAATCTCTATAAAAAGCCCGCAATCAGATCGCTCAGCTGCTATCCGGAGACAAAGACCTCGAAGCGCGATAGAAGCAAAAAAAGAAAAAGAAAAAAACGACACGGACACGAAAATTTCGAAAAGAAACAACTTGTCCTAAAAAAATCACAAACACAGCAAAAGCCAGTTCATAGCTCCCTCGATGCTATCTGTCAGCAGGCCCGTGGAGAGTGCGCCTTTCCCACCAGGCAATCGCCACGGCATCCCGAGTACACTATTCAATGAAGGGCAGCTCTCTTTGTATCCGCCAAAGAAAAGATCCGAACCCATTGTCAGACTGGCAGGGTATTTGTCTCCGCCCATGTCTGGGTCTCCGCCATTTGAGCCGGCGCGGACTGCCCAAGACCCGAGTTCTTGTGGTAGCAGTCCTCGCCACGGGATGCCCTCGGATGCTTCGCAGACAAGAGTGCAAATCGAACAACAGCCGGCAAGGGTTTCCAGTCAACCCAGAAGCCTACTCCCACTATCCGACACTTATCCGCAAGAGACGTCTCGTGGGCCACATGTCCGTCGCTCGTCAGAGCACCGACTCCCACCCCTGCTGACTTACAACAACGCCGAGTCTGTCAACAGCTTCTATGGCACGCCGGTACAGCCATACGCCTCACCTGCATCATCTATTACCCAGCACTCAGACTCACAGCCTCGCAGCTCTATCCCTGATTCCAGTGTCAGAGCAGTATCGCCCAGATCGCAGCGCAAAACAAAAGGCCACGTCGCCTCGGCATGCGTCCCCTGCAAGAAAGCCCATCTACGCTGCGATGCGCAACGCCCTTGTGCTAGATGCGTCTCTCATGGAAAGGAAGACACGTGCGTTGATGTTCGCCACAAGAAGAGAGGACGGCCTCGCTTGAGGGACGACCGCGAGTCTCGAATGGATGCTGTCCGCTTTGCTCCTTCGCAAGATGGTGCCGCAACGAGGACATCAAATATCCGACCTGCCTCACTGGGACACCCATCGCAACCTTCCCTCTACCATCGCCCTAACAGCGCTGCTCCATCGGTTCCCGCTTCTGCCTTTGCACCGCCGCCGCGAATTTTCTCCGCAGACACCACTGTCCACGGCGATAGACACCGCCGACTGGCATGCGAAGCGCCAGTCGTCTATATGAGAACAAACATGGACATTGTCAAGGCCTCTTCATCCTTTCGGGAGGCTATTGGCGCGACCGGAGTCATTGGCAGAAGGCTCATGGAGCTGGTTGCGCCGGAAACGTCAGAAACCATGATAGATATCTGCAATGCTTTGAATGCTGAGCAAAAGAGAAGGGAGCCCACATATCTGCCTCCAATCTTTGACAAGGGCGATGAAGCCGTGCGCGCACTGAGCTTTGCCCCAGAAATTGTCAATCGCATCGATTTCAAACACCATGCGTATTCCACTTTCAGAGCTCACGATGGACAGCCCCGATCATACCCCATTCGACTGGGCCTGCTCAGAGAGGGCTCCTTGTTCTTCATTGCGGCTCTGATCAGTCTCCAATCGCGCCCTCTCTACCAACCTGCCGCCACACACACACGCAACGTTGCTCGCACTCTCCCACGTGCTTCACCGTCGTATGGTGCTCACGCAGCAATTGATTCCGATCATGGTCGATTCAGTGACGGACCGTTGGCTCTGCGCAGAGAAGCTGGGATGGGAAGGCAGGCGAGCCCACACGGGACCTCGCCCAGCATCGCGTATCAGTCCATTTACTCGCCTTCGCCGCACAGTGCCGAATACAGGAGGCCATCTCCTCTGCAAATACCCCGGAGCGAGATGGGCACGCCGCTGCTTAACCGCCAGTGCGAGTCGCAATACACACTGCCACCAATTCGGTCTTTGGCAGAGCGACCTCGCGATAAGTCGGCGAGAGATGACCGACAAAGGCGACTGAGCATCGGAGGGCTGATTCATAGTACGGCAAAATAGCCAAACATAATGGTCATCCATCAGGACAGCATGCTTTGAGTATTGTATGAGTATGTATCTGCGAGGGTGCCGCTTACGCTGGCATCAGACAGTTGGAAAAGCGAAAAATCAGGCTAGACTCGTCACAAAAATAGAATTAAAGATTTTTATATAATAAATGGTACACTGCGGGCTTTCTCACATCAATTCTTTTACTTTCTTCGATTACATTGATCATTTCATCGAGGTGAGAGTGTGATGCTTCAGATCTCAGTGTTGAAGCTCCCCGTCACGTGAAGTCGTGAGGTCTTCGTGGTGCGGGTCGAGATGCAATCGCCTCCAAACTTTACGTCTACCACGACGCCTCCTTATTCACGCTGACTCCTGCGACTCACTCCCAATGCTGATTTCAAAGCTCCCAAAATAACGCCAGGCGCAGAAGAGCCTGCGGTGTTGATTCATGGCTGACATGATGGATGTTGATGCTGTGGCCGGTACCAAACGCAAGGCCGATACGGATAACGATGAGCCAGCGCCGCCTCGTCGTATTCGCGTAAGTAAGCCCACTCAGACAGTCAGACAGGCCCCTAGCTGTATGAAGTGCTGATTCCCGCAAAAGGCGCTTGATATTGACGTGGTGAACAAAATCGCCGCTGGCGAAATCATTGTTGCACCCGTCCACGCGCTCAAGGAGCTTCTGGAAAATGCCATCGACGCTGGCAGTACTGCGCTGGAAGTTGTCGTAAAGGACGGTGGGCTGAAACTGCTCCAGATTACGGACAATGGATCCGGAATCCAAAAAGATGATCTTGCGATTCTCTGTGAGCGGCACACCACCTCCAAGATTGTCGCTTTCGAGGATCTCGCGGCCATTTCCACTTATGGCTTTCGCGGCGAGGCTCTTGCCAGTATAAGCCACATTGCGCATCTGACAGTCACTACCAAAACAAAGGATTCGGCTCTGGCCTGGCGTGCGCGCTATTTGGACGGCAAGCTCGTGCCCAGCAAGCCCGGTCAGCCAGCGGAGCCGAAAGGCGTAGCCGGGCGCCCGGGAACCCAGATTGCGGTCGAAGACTTGTTCTTCAGTATACCTACGAGACGCAAAGCATTTCGATCATATGCGGACGAGTTCAACAAAATTATAGACATGGTCGGGCGATATGCCATTCACTCCGCTGGTGTCGGTTTTACTTGCAAAAAGGCTGGCGAATCATCTGCAAGTTTGTCGATCCCGGCGGCCGCGTCTGCGGTTGATCGAGTGCGCCAGATCTATGGCAGCGGCGTTGCAAATGAGCTTGTAGAAGTCTCTGCTTCGGACGAACGCTGGGGTTACAAAGCGAGTGCGCTCGTGACCAATGCCAATTACCATATCAAGAAGACGGCTCTGGTGCTGTTCATCAACCACCGTGCTGTCGAGTCGACAAATATAAAAAAGGCTGTCGAGCAGGTATACTCGGCGTTCTTGCCCAAGGGCGGACACCCTTTTGTGTACCTGAGTCTCGACATTGACCCAGCAAGAGTCGACGTAAATGTACATCCCACCAAGAAGGAAGTACATTTTCTCAACGAAGATGAGATTCTTCAGGACATTTGCAACAAAATCACCGCAGCCTTGACGGCAGTTGACACGAGCCGCACGTTTAAAACTCAAACACTGATTCCCGGCGCCGCACGGCTTGTCAAGTATCCAGCGAAAGATGGCGAAGGACCAGTAGACACGGTGCTGGCGAGCGGTAAGCGCGCGCGGCGAAACTCGAACGACCTTGTCCGCACCGATACGTCTGAGCGCAAAATCACCAGCATGTTTACGCGTACGGAATCCGGCGAAGCGAGCGGCAGCGGCGGCCGCGCCGAGGAGCCTGCGGCCGTACCCGAGCCCGTCGAGTACGACGCCGTCGACCGCGAGTACGTCTCGTGCGCGCTGGGCAGCATCAAGCAGCTGCGGGCCGAGGTGCGGGCCGACATGCACCGCGAGCTGACCGACATATTCTCGACGCACACGTTTGTCGGCATCGTGGACGAGCAGCGACGCCTCGCGGCCATTCAGGGCGGCGTCAAGCTGTTCCTCGTCGACTACGGACACACGTGCTTTGAGTATTTCTACCAGCTCGGCCTGACAGATTTCGGCAACATGGGCGCTATCCGCTTCAGCCCGCCGCTGGACCTGACTGAGCTGCTGACGCTGGCCGCCACGGAAGAAAAGGCGCTGCTCCGCGCCAACAACAACAACAACAACGACGACGACGACGACGACGACGACGACGGGTTTGACGCCCCTGCCATTGTCGCCCGCGTCCGCGACACGCTCGTCGAGAAGCGCCAGATGCTGCTCGAGTACTTTTCGCTCGAAATCTCGCCCGCCGCCGAGCTCGTCAGCCTCCCGCTCCTCGTCAAGGGCTACACCCCGCCGCTCGGCAAGCTGCCGCGCTTCCTGCTGCGTCTCGGCCCGCACGTCGACTGGAGCGGCGAGCGCGCCTGCTTCGAGACGTTTCTGCGCGAACTCGCCACGTTTTACGTGCCCGAGCAGCTGCCGCCGCCCGAGCCGGTCCCCGGACAACTCGTGGAGGAGGAGGAGGGGGCGGCGACGCAGGAGGAAGAGGAGGAGCAGCAGCAGCAGCTGCATCCGGAGCTGCGCAGGAGGAGGCAGCACGTGCGGTGGGCTGTTGAGCACATTTTTTTCCCGGCGTTCAAGGCGCGGCTGGTGGCGACGCGCTCCCTCATGGATGGCGGCGTGTTGGAGGTGGCGAGCCTAAAGGGCTTGTATCGTGTCTTTGAGCGTTGCTAATGGTGCATTTGTACTGGGGAGCGTTGGAGATGGGTTTTCATGGCGCTGTTGTAAAGCTGCTGGGAATGCGCATTCCATGTTTTTTAATGTGATGATGAAGAAAGGTGTAGCTTGGGTGGGCATGGCAAGATTTACGAAAGTGAGAGTTTTTTGCCCTCACAACCAATATATTATTCTACATGCTTTTCGTATCCTGGTTCCCGATTTTTTTTTTTTGTTCATCTCAATCGTTTCAGCTCTTGGGCTTGTTCTTGTTCTTGTAGGCGATGAACCTGGTCAAGTTCATGACGGCCTCGTCGGCCCGCAGTCTCAGCTCCGCCTGCGTCTTCTTGTCCACCGACTTGGCCATGGCGCGTGCCTTGGGGACGGCCTCCTCGAGATGCTTGACAAGGTTGTTTGCCCAAAACACGCTAGCGTCGTACGCATACTCTTCTTCGCCGTAAATGTCAAAGAGCTGGTTGAGCGCCTCGACAGCCTCGGCGGGGGCAGTCCGAGGCAGCGCGGAGACGACGGTGACGAGAAACGTGCCGAGCTCGCGGTTAATGTCCGCAGGGCACGGATCCATGGCGAGCTGGCCAACGACGCCGATGCACTTGACGCCGAGGCTCTGGAACGGGTCCTCGTCCGGTGTCTGCTGCTGCTGCTCGGCGCAGCTGCCTCTGGTGGCCTGGTAGAGGGTGATAAACTTGCGCTGCTCGCCGGCCTGCAGAGGCGTCTTGCTGCGCAGCGCGCGAGCAATGGCCCAGGAGAGACCAGTCACCTGCGTGGCGAGACCGAGATCGGCCGTGTCGGACGAGAGAATAGGACTGATGACTTGCTCCCAGATGGACTTGGCGGCTGGCGACCAAGCGGCGAGGATGCCGGCGTTGTGGTTGTCAGCAAAGTCCACGACGGAGAGAGACCAGGCAATGTTGTTGAGGGCGGAGAGGGCATGGCTCTGTATAGCCATGGCAACTTGGTTTGAGGGCTGCGAAGCAGCAATGCGGATGAGCTCGGGGAGCGCCGTTTGCACAAGAGCTTGCAGAACGGGAAGACTGTCCATGTTTTCGTCGTCATCGCCTCCGAGGACCATATCCATATCGGCTTGTATTTCTTCGTGTGTCATTTCGTCTTCGTCTTCCTCGTCACCCATGCCCTCATCACCGCTCTGTGATTGTACATCGTCGGCTTCTTCCATTTCTTGGTCATCGCCAGCGTCTTCCCCATCGAGAGCAGGCTCTCTGTGCTTGCCAGCAGCCTTGGCAGCTTCCACAGGACCGCCCGCGACAGCGCTCAGGCTGGTGCCGATAGAGGCAAGGGTCTCGAGGGCGAGCTGCTGGTACTGCGCGGGGTCGGACCAGCTCTCGCCGGCGGCTGCGGGCTCCTCGGCAGAGTAAGAGGCGAGGGCTTTGGTTAGGGTGGGTATCAAGACGGATTCGTCAATGCCAGTCGGTAATCGGGCATCTCTCGACGCCTCCAAAGAGGCAAAGATGTTGTGCAAGACTGCGCAGGCTAAAACGCCGTCGCCATCGAGTCTGTCCTTGAGTGACAGGAGCGTCTCAAAGGTATTGTTGCCAGCGACGCTGATGGCTTGCGCCAGCTTGTCATTGTCTTCGCACAGAAGCATTAGACATGCCAGCGCATCGGTTCGGAGTGTGGAAATGCTTTCGGATTCGCTCGAGATATCGTCATGTTTTGTGATGAGTACAGCAAGAAGCTGTGTAAGCGTCGTGTTGGATGCGATGGCGTTGAGGACATCGTCGCCAGCCTCAGCAAGGGCTGTGATAAGAGACAAAAGAGAGGCAAGAATGCTAATGATGGTACTTTGTTCGGCCTTGGGAAGTTTCGAGAATTTGGGCTCGGCAGCTGTGACTCTCGCGGTGAACTGCAGATTGCGATTAGTATTACAAGTGCGAGAGAAGAGAGAGTATCAACTTTGGCAGTAAAGCGACTCACATTCTTGGAGGCATATTCAATGGCTGTCAGCACATCTAATCTAAAGAGATGAATGCAGAAATCAGATTCTTCTTCTTGTGCCAAAACTTGAAGAATGCCCCATCCCGCAGCACGGCTCTCAAGAGCTGTATCGGTAATGGTCTCGTTGAGGACGGTATGAACGACCTGCTCGCGGAGCAGCAGCTTGCGGCACTTTGTATCTTGTATAATGTTGGAAATGGCGGAAGCAGCAGCAGTACGCTTCTTGGTGTCGGTGCTCTTGAGGTCCTTGATGACGGGGAGAATCTTGGCCTCGCGCAGGGCAGCGAGCTCGGGGTCTGAGGGCGGCTTGACAGGCTTTGCGAGAGGGTCTTTGCGCGCGGCGGCGCGATTGCGTCTAGACTTGGCCATGGTGTAGAGGAGGCGATTCACTGCTTCCGGACCTGTCTGTTACAGCAGCGATAGTGAATAAATCGCAGGCGGTGAAGCTCTCTCGGCATGCGACAAGATACCTAGGTATAAAATTATCTTGGTGGTGGATGCCCCACCAAACCTCCAAAATCTTTTTCTTTTCTTTTTAGTGGCTTCAGCGGATCAAGTCCCTGATAATTCGCCTCACAGTGGGGAACCAGGACCCTTTATAGCGGGGGAGGCGCTGTAGCGGCCGGTTCACTGCTCCTAAAGCCCCCCAAAGGCCCCCCTAAATTAAAAGCCACTTGCCACTATTCCTGCCCGGAAGACGACACGGGAGCTTTGTCTTGCTGTCCCGCCGGCACGACACGTCCCCTGCAGCTCAACCAGCTTCTTCAAGTTTCATCTCCCGACGACACCCTCCGAAGCCAATGACACCGCTTATTTATTTCCCGGATTATACGCGTCAGAGGTCAAAATCTGCATTCGACGCTCGAACGAGCCGCTGCCGTACCCTTTGTGGCGCCATGTGAGATAGCTGCGTCGACCAACACTCTCATTCAATCTGTTTGCCTCTGCGCCTCCAACGAGCGGCATGGCCTCTTCATCGCTCGGCCGCTGGTTCTCGCGAAATGTCTGGATCCACGAAAAGGATCTCGCAAAAAAAGACGACGATTTAAAGCTTCCCCGTCACAATGGACATAATTGGCAGGCTACTCGCACACCACGGCGACGCACGTTGCTTCGCTACGCCTTCTACGTGCTTCTCGTTATCTCCTTGGTTGTGATATTTCGCCGTATAGTCTACTCTTCCGAGGAAGATATCGTACGCCCATACTCGCAGTATCGACACAATGGCCCAGCTACAAAGAGCCCGCCGACGCAGCTCACTGCGCCAAAAGCGAACCCCGGAACCCTACCCATCGACACGAAGCATACCGACCACAGCCTCGAAGCACATGCCGGAGACGAAATAAGCAAAAATGCAAGACATTACAAGGGTGTAATCAAGTTCCATGCGCTCGCTCAAAATCTTTTACAGCTGAGCTCGGCTCCTACCGGACCGGGCATCGACAGCGTCCTTTTCGCAGCATCCAGCTTACAGAGCGCAGCGAATGTGCTCCCAATGGCCTGTGAAAGAGCAGCCTCGCAAAAAGATCGAATTTTGTTTGCCCTTTTTGGCGATAGTGACATTGACTTGCAGGAGCTACTCAAAGTCAATGGCATTGACCATGCTTGCAAAATACTGGCCATCGGTGAGAAGACAACTTCCCATTATGAAACCCACTCTAACAGTTGCTGTAGATGCTCGCGCTGACCAGAGTCGCCAACTGGACAACCCCCGTTTAGCATTTGCTGCCGCGCGTGCAATGCGTAAGCCCATCACTAATAGAAAGGTCGTGATCGCATCATCTAACTGAGGCAGATTTTCTCGCAACATTTTTGAAACCTCTCGCCGTCATTGTAGATGGCTCTTCTACTGAAGACCGTTCATTTTTGGACGGCATCAAAGATCAGATGGTAGACGCTCCTCGTACCACTTTGATTGAGCTGCCTGCTCGAGCTCAGTCTCGTCTCTCGTGGATATCCAAGCTGGACGCCACTGCTTTGGCTGGTAAGTGGAGAGTAATACCAACGCTGAACGTGGAACAAATAACGACTAACTAGTTGTACAGAGTGGAATGAAGCGCACTTTGATATTCTAATCCATGCGCCACCTACAGGAACCGGAAACCTAAAGCGTCTCTTGCGATCACTTGCGGCAGCTGACCTATCTGGCCACAGCACCCCCCAAATCACTGTCGAGCTTCCCCAAACTCTTGACATGTCGCTAGAGAGGTTTCTTGCCCAGTTCAACTGGCCCCAGTCCAGCCTTGCTGGCTCCAAATCCAGTATGCTGACACTGCGACATCGCATTTTGCACAAGGAGCCTAGCCCAGTGGAGAGCGCTCTTGGTTTGCTCGAGTCATTCTGGCCAAGTGATGCTACGAGAAACCATGTTCTTATTCTATCGCCTCACACGGAGGTATCTCCACAATTCTTTCACTGTACGTCTTGATGAACGCCGAGGGATAACCTTCCACTAATTGCAAGTAGACGTCAAATACGCCTTGCTCCATAGGCGCTATGGCCTAGCTGCGAGCAACGACGATTCTCTCGAGCTCATGTTTGGCATTTCATTCACAGTGCCCAAGACTCACATACACAATACGAAGCCACTTACTTTATCAGCGACTGCAAATAAAGGGTCCTCGTTCCTATGGCAGGCACCGAGCAGTGACGCCATGCTCATATTTGGCGATCATTGGGTCGAGCTGCACGGCTATGTATCGCATAGTTTACAGACGCAAAAGGCAGGGATATCAGTGCCTACCATGGCGCGGTCCAAGGACGTTGCAGAGAATCAGCCAGCCTGGTTAGAGTATATGCTGCAGCTTTGTCGTCTGCGTAACTACTTTACTCTGTATCCGAGTAAAGAGACGGCAGATGCTATTGTCGGCGTCTATGCTGATCTACCTGATGTGCCTGATGGGCGCGAGAAGAGCAAGGCAGACGGCCAAGTTGGAGCACAGAGAGGCAGTAGCTTCGACGCAGGATCACAAGTGGATATTCTCAACACTTTACCGAAAGGGGGCGCCCTCCCGAGTATTCACAAACTTCCTGTTCTCTCGTGGGAGGGTGAAGCCATCACCCTTGATCACATGGTGGCAGAATCGTACAAGCAAACGCTCGAGTTTCGACGCGAGATTGGAACGTGCAAAGATGTAGAAGCTCACGTTGCGCGCGACAGGTTTGCCGCGGATCTGTTTTGCGCTGTCAAGGAGCAAAAGAGCGCGCGGTAAGTGAAGGCCAGAGCAGTGCCTATATTTCTTGTTGATATTTTACTTTGAATGGTTTTACTCGATGAATTTGGTTTTGTTCCATTAGATTATATGATACATGCATGGCACAGCGGGTTCACTCTAGTACCCTGGCCGATGCCCTCATGGTGTTGGTGACGAGTAGCACCAGGCAGGTACCAAAGATGCAAGCAGACAGAAAACCGAGAACCTGTGTACAATGTATTAGCTATTGCGCCAAGATGGGTAATGGCGGGATGAGTAGCCTACTGCCTGCGTTCGCCATCCAGACTGCACAATGGCGGCCCGCTTGCTATACAGGTTGACGGTTCCTATTTGTAGCCACGCTGGTCAGCTTCACGGGGCGGCAGACGGCAAACCAACCTGTTTGCATGGGACGGGTCTGACGTACGTATATAGTTTGCGATGCCCACGGTCAAGGTCAGCACCGCCAGCACCCAGAAGATGGCGCCGAGCGGTTTGGCGACTTGCCTCTCGAGCTTGGTGGGCTGATGCTTGAGGTGAAACGACAGAGTCATGGCCACGGACACAATGGCCATGAGCACCGACAGCCGCAGATAGGAGAGGAACGCTGCAGACGGCAAAGAGTCAGCCACGCACGTCGTTGTTGTTCATCATCATCATCATCATCATCATCTCAAAGTGCGAGGATAGTGCAAAAGCTGAGAGGACGGACGTACTGCGCTCGTTGGCGCAATGGTCGCGCGCGTCGCTGCTCTCATTGTCAAAGAGCAGCGCGCCGAGAATGGGCCATCGGAAAAAGGTGGACGTGCCCGCGTACCCGGCTCTACAACATTGTCAGCATGTTCAACATTTTTTTTTTTTTTTTGCCTCCTTGATAAATCATTGCTGCCGCCCCTTGTTTGCGCTGGTGTACAATGTACAAACTCACCCGATCTGGCCGACGTGGACGGGCTGGTACAGCGACGTGAGGGGCACGCAGGAGCGCGTCGTCTGCGCCTCGTCGTCGACCTGGGCTGCCGACATGACGTCTGAGCAAAAGTAGATATTTCGAGCTGCTCTGGTTGTTGAAGAAGGAGGTTGGTGTTGCGCGGCTGGCAAAGGATATGCGAGGCTTGGAAAAGTTTAAAATGATGGCGGCTCATGGTTGCGGTGTTGTAGGTCAAGGGCAGGCGGGGTTGCGTCATTCCAGCTCAATCTCAGGCTGCGGCCATGAAGATTTCGAAATGAAAGAATTTAAAGACGAAAAAAATGGCAGAAAATCTAGCTTCAAGTTGAACCGCTTACAAGAACTACAACCTAGAATAAAGCTTGGGGTCAACTTTATACAATGATGCAGGCTTGACTCAGACACATCTGCAAGCGTTGTCGATGGTATGTCTCGACTAGCACAGACGACGATCCCTCGGAGACTCATTGTTTCTTGGACGAAGGATATTTCTGATTGGTCTGCCTTGAACTAGAAAAATTCAGGAACCAGAAATAAAGGAAATTATCAAGGCAAGTTTGCGGAATACGTACTTTCGAATTAAAAGCAGCTAACGAGTATGCTCGACTCGTTTGAGATGAGAGGTCGAGGTAACCTGTGAAAATGTGTAAATAAATTTCTTTCGTATATGGTATCTTTATATGTAGTATCAAATATTTACAGCGATGAAAGATATGGAAAAGGTATATTTCTAAAAGCTGAATGCTAGTTTTGATCATCAGCTCGGCGTGACGTACGCCCTTGGTTGTTTCTTTGACTGTATTGCTCTCGTGTATTGGCACATGGGAACAACACCCCTCTTACCTCTCTCTCTCTATTCAGAAGCAAATCCCCATATCGACCTCCAACGGCTCTCATTGTCTCTCAGAGGGCCGTCCAATCGACCAAATCGCGCAGGAAGGCCAGTATTGGCCTCGGGCAAGCAGATCCATTCACGCACGCAGTCTGGCACTTCCTCCTTGACGTGGGCGATGCAGATGAGCGCCTGCCGGTCCGTCAAGCCGCTCACGGCCACATTGCCCGTCTTTGCGAGCTCGCTGTCCGCGACCTTGCCGTCGACAACCGTCTTGCCCTCGCCCTCGACGAGGAACAGGCTGCACTTGTCGCGCACAGCATCGTCCATGCCGCTAAACGCCTCGTCCAGCACGACAATGTCTGCGCCCTTGATGACGGCGCGGAGAAGGAGCGCCACGCGCTGCGCGCTAAACGACATTTCGCCAAACATGTACTCGTCCGCCCACGCGAGGTCGTCGTCGTTGTCGTCGTCGGCGACGTCGTCCACTTGCTCGGTCGCGATGCTGCTGCTGCTGCCGGCGGCGGCGGCGGGGCGCAGCTCGGCCGCAAACCAGCGCAGCGCAGCGTCCACCTTTTTCTTCGAGGCCGCGTCCAGCCTGGCCTTTGTGCCAAACGTCAGCGCCCACGCGTTCTCGACAATGGCGCGGATCGAGTGCCCGCGGGGCATGTGCTGATGCACCTCGGGGCTCGAGTGCCCCACGCGTGCCTGAATGTCCCAAAAGGTCAGCGGCCGCTGGCCGGAGCCGGGCTCGGGGATGCGGCATCGTCCAAAGAGCCTCACGGGCTGCGAGTATGTCTGGGGGTGGTCGGAGCTGAGCATGGAGACAATGGTGGTCTTGCCGGAGCCGTTGGGCCCAAAGACGCCCCAGCGCTCGCCGCGGCGAACGGTCCAGACGAGGCCCGGCTTCTCCTGGCCATGGATGCTTTGCGACCAGTTTCCCAGCACGACTTTGTCATTGTAGCAGATTCTGCACCCGTCCATCTCTACGACGGGCTCTGCGGTCGAGCTTGATGGCTCTTGCGTCGTGGCGTCTTTGCTGTTGGCCGTGGAGCAAGGGCCGGTAGAAGAGAGAACTTTGCCAACTTCAGTCAAGGTACGCAGCGGCATCTTCTTGTCTTCGACCAAGGTACCAGACTGAACACCCTGTACATATTTCCGCAGCCCATCAAGCACAGCGTCTTTGGGGCCCATGGATCCAATCTGGCAGTCGCTGCGTAGATATATCAAATGCGTAATCCACTCGGGCAGAGGGTCCTGAGGTCTTGCGCTTAGAATCAGTCGTGGGCTCGCCTTTTCAGAGAGAGACTGTAGCAGCGGACTCAGCCCCGACACCGTCGGCGGATCAAGGCCCATGAACGGCTCATCGAGCAGCAGCACCTCGGGCTGCGTGAGCAGCGCCCTCGCGATGCGCGCCCGTCTTCCTTGCCCATTGCTGAGAAACGTCACCGGCAGGTCCAGCAGCCGGCTCAGCTTCAGATCCGTGACGACGCGGTCCAGCAGCGCCGAGGAGATGGCGCCGTCCTGGCCGTCGAGCGGCGTCTGCAGCGGATTGAGCTCCGTGTTGCCGAGCAAAAAGTCGCGCAGCGAAAAGTCGGTAATCTCGCGATGCGACTCGTAGCGCGCCGACAAGAACGCCGAGGTGGTGGTGGTGGCGGCGGCGGCGGCGGCCCCGTCGGCGGCGTCGAAACCAACATACTGAATGGCCCGGACAGGGTTCCGGAGGCGCGTCGACACGACGGCGTCCGAGGACAGGTAGGGGTAGGACCGCGCCGTCGGCGGGTCGCAGATGAAGCGGCCGCGGAGGGTCTGCAGGAGCGTTGTCTTGCCGGAGAGGGAGGAGCCGACGACGCACCAGTGCTGCGGCTGGGCGGCGCTCGAGGGCAGATCAAAGCTGAGGTTGCTAAAAAGCGGCGGGTTGGGGTGCTCCGACAGCGCGTTGGGGTGGCGCCGGTAAAAGGTGCCATTTGCGATGCGGACAATGGGCAGCCGCGAGGATGGGGGCTTCATGGCGAGTGAATTGAACGCATCCGAATCGATCAGCGAGGAATCTGTGCTTGTAATTGTCAGTCGTCAGAGGGTGAGATTTTGGTAGCTAACGGCGGAGTGGATTGACTGGCGCGATATCGGCGTCATACCTCGCCTGGTTTTCGCTGTTTGTTAATGCAGCGTAAAAAATGTAGTCAACAGTCGTGTTAAACCCTTTGCTTCCGAAGACTGAAATGGCGACAAGTGCTCCCGATCTCCCCCATTGTGTGTCTTTGTTCTCTACCTCCTATTCGTCGTTCATTGAGTAGGTACCTACCTAAGTGATAACCTGTCGTGCAACCCCCAAGTCAGCGTGTGCTCAAGGCGCTAGCCGACAGCCGCCTTCCAACGACCGCGCCCACCCGAGGCCAGATGTTTTTTCAATTTTTTTTCTTCTTGCTAATTCATTCTCATTCTCTCAAGCGGTAAGACTATTTTTACTTCTTTTACAAAAGATGGGCGAAATTTTTGGAATCGGCGCTTCTAGTCATCTACTCCACCCTGCAAGTCGGCTGCTGTTGGTTCAGCTGGGTGGACAACCAAGGATACCAGAACCGCGGACATCGCAGGTCAAGAGCTGTTGCTAACAACAAAAAGCCACTAAATCCATCAGATACAGGACACCGGTTTTTTTTTTTTTTGTCTCATTTTCATACCATCTTTATAATTGTATTCTCATAAGTCTTCAAATGTTCCTAGTTATCCGTACTACTTACCTAACTAGTACAGTCGTGGTCTGTAAAGAGTGTGGGTCTGCTTCCAGCCTCATCATTGGTCAGTCCACCCTCCGAACGCGAAGCTCGCTGGCAGCCTGTCCAATCTCAAGCTCCTTGTACCCAGGCAAGCGTGAGCTTGCATCATCAATCTACCAACGTCTGCGCCGCCCATCACGAAACGACCGAATATCCTCCTCCATCCTCAATCACAGCGAAGCCAAACCAAAAAGAAAAAACCCACTCTGCATGACAATAACCCCCAAGCGATCCCTCACAATGGTAAGCTCTTTGCCTCACGAATCTCCCCCCCCCCCGTTCCCGCCGCACCACTGCCATCCCAGCTGCCCATCCGTTTTATTTCCATCACTCGCTCCCAACCGCACCCACCGCGCCTCTCTGCCTCTTCCGTTCACCACCTCTAACCCGCCCCTGTCCCAGTCGATGCGCTTCATCCCCGGCAATCAAGCTGTCAGCAGCTACTCCCACACCCAGGGCGCCGCCGCCCGCTCCTCCACGTCTGCGCCCTCGGCGCCGGGTCTCCACGACACGCTGCGCCACGGCGTCGGCCCGTCGGCCTTTGACGCGCACACGACGCAGGCCACGTCTGCGCACCCTCTCGAGGCCCGGCTCAAGAACTGGGAGGCCACGCAGGAGGCTGTCCGGATGGAGTCGCTCAAGCGCACCTTTGGCATGGGCGAGCCTATCCGCCGCGGCATGGAGCTCAAGATTGTGCGCGACGGCGCGTGGCGACCCGTGGTCCTGGGAAGCGGCCTCGCCAGCGTGCACGAGGATATCCTGCGCGGCAGGGAGGATACGATTACGTGGGAGGACGTATTTACCGGCGACGAATCGAGAGGAGTCGCTAATTTCCACGATGAAATGGAGAAGAAGTGCAAGGTTTGAGGAATGGGGAAATGGGAAACAGATACGAGGTGCAAATAGCAATAGATTTGGCTGCGGCAGCTGGCCTAAGCCAACGTTACATGTACAACACACACACAACTACTCGTCGGCACAATGATAACAACTGCTTACAGCACATGACTACTCGTTGTCATGATTATCAATGACTACATCACGATGCATGCCCGACAAACGCTAATAAATGGTCTTGGACCAACGCTTTTGACCTTTGACGCTGGATACCAACACTATAGTAATTCTCGGCGCAGGTAGTCTTGACAGAGTGGTACCTGATGAATTCCTTCCCTGAGTGTATGTACCTTGCCAAGTCAGGCAGCCCTGCCATGTCCAGGTTGGCAGAAGGCAAGAAAAATACAGGAAAATGTACAAGGGGGTCAACGCATAAGAGGGCTCGTAAAAAAGCAACGCCGGAAATGAATCAAACAAAACTGGAATAGCAGTAAAAATACCAAGTTCAAGTCTCCCAAATTGCCCAAGTCTTGCGAGCGATAAAGAGGGCTCCCAGTCGCTTCGATATAAGCGGCGTATATCAATGTCCAAAATGTGTATGTAAAAAGGAATGTCGCGAGTTGTATGTATTTATGCCCAAAAGTGATGATGAAAAGTCGTCGAAGCCGTACTCGGTGTGCCGCGGTTCTTGTAGTCTTTAAACTTCTTGGCGGTGGTGCCGTGCTCCAGCGATCCCAAGAATACCATCACGGCATGTCAGTACATGGATACCGTGCGCTGATGTAGCACTGGCGGCGCAATGATGAGTTTTGTGGTAGGTGTAGCCGGTACTATCCTCGTCAACCGCAGGCTGTTCATATGTTTAAAGAATAACACAGCACGAGCCTCCGGATCTTGAGCGTTGACCGTCGCCACTGCCGGCACCAAGACTCTTCCCCCCCGTCTTGGTCTCCTCCTCATCCAGATCTTGGGGCCGGATGCTCATGTGCACCACGTTGGGGGCTTCAGAGCTGAATTGATATTCTGCAAGTCATTAGGTTAGTCGGTCTAGAGTGGTGGGCTTGCACGTCATTTGGTACGTACTCCTGAGTGGCTCCTTGTCATCCAACAATTTTCCAAAGTGAATGAGACGTATGCTGCTGGGACTAGCAGGCTTAGCCTCCCAATCACTGCGCCATTCTCGCAGTATTAGTTCTTTGAGAGTGTATATACTGATGCTGAATGGATCTGGAAGGCCGTTTTCGGTCTCTTCAGGCATAGCCACGTTTCTTCTGGACAGGTACTTGGCATCGATTCTGTAGGGGTGGCGGTTGCCAGACGTCAAGAGCAGAGTAATATTGCAGACAGGAGGAGCACCAGGCTCTGTTGAAGCGCCAGAGTTGATGTGCTCTTGCGCAGGGCCGATGGCGTCGTCGGCCTCCTTTGCAGGTGGCTCGGGGCCTTGTTCTATGGCTTCCCCCGACTTAGCGGGCACTTGGGGCGCAGAGGCAGAGGGCTCGGGAGGCGCAGAATCGGACGAGGCTGGCTCGATCGTGTCCGTGATGTCAATGGCGTCGGGTGCTGGGCCATCGGCGGGGGCGACGTTGTGCGCGGAACTCGTGGCTTCAGTAGAGCGGCGGATGCTCTCCAACGGCACCGACTCGGTCGAGCGGGCAATGGCATCGGCATTCGGTGCGAGCGCATCGGTGGCCTTTGTCGAGGCCGTCTCTGCAGCGGCGGCGGCAGACATGATGAATGGTAGGCTAGGACAAATCGGTGCGACGGTCCAGGATGCTGGGGTAAGGTGGCAGATGTTCCTGATAGGGGGCGAGGACCAAGAGATGGAGTTGCAATTAAAGGCCGACTTTCGTCATTCACGGGCCTGTCTGGCTCGTAAGTGGGAGCACAAAATAGAAGAAACAGATTCGAGAACCGTCTGTCTTGTCGATGCGTGTTGAGGATGCGAAAAGCAACCTAGTTGGGAGGCAAGTTGCAGGACGGTTTGACCAAGCGAGGTGGAGACGATGAGAATGCGGCTACAGTGGGCACCTGGCCAGGCCAGAGAGCAAGCTTGATAATTCCAAGGATCGGCGACGGGAGAGGTGGAAATGATCGGATAAGCTCAAAGTAAACGGGTTGAATGAAATTGGTGGCGTGCGAGGTAAGTCATTCAAGTGCTAAGAGGACGGGGGGAGAAAGAGCAGAGCAGAATGGGAGGAGCGGGTAATTCGAGGGGAACAAGAAGGCAATTGGGAAGATTTGGGAGAGTCAGAGCCAGTGCTGTGCAGGCTATTTACAGGCGGCAGGCCTTGGCTAGGTACCTAGAGCCACGTTGATATAGAAGGCGCAAGGGCTGATTGAATCTGTTTAGCAGTCGAATAATCTGCCTATAACAGATACCAGTAGAGTTGATACCAGACTCCCGCAGTAGACGACGATTCACAAAATCATAATGCATCGTATATGACCATTATCTCATCATTACAATTTACAACCTGGCAAGAGGCCGCAAAGAGAGATCGGCTGCAGCGGCGTCACAGGCCAGGTGCTGATTACAGTGGGACCAAGGTTATTTATTAGAGCAAATCACCACCAAGATCCCCATACAATACTGTACGGGTAACGGAATCACCTCGAGGGCACTCAAGCAACAAGCCCTCCCCTGGCGGCTGGCACTGCAGTGGCCTAGCGGGTCTTTACCTGCCCTCCCGAATCCACTGTTGTCCACTAAAGCCCAGCGGCCTGCACACCGGCACCACCGGTACTTGCTTGTCCACTCGACAGGCCAACGACGCTTCTCTGGTCATCTCTCGCTTTGTTGCCGGTCAACCGGCCTTTTATCCGAGACCAAAAGATTTGATTTTTGGTCTAAATTATCAAGCCAATTGAGCTGTATTTATTCCGGCCTTGTATGACAGATGGTCGCATCGTCCAGTGTGCTTGACATCGTCCAGTACCATACCACGCAGGTACACCGCCAAGCATCCACCCGAGGACGGTAAACTCTAACGCAACGGCTTTGCTTGCTTGCTTGCTTGCTTGCTTGCTTGCCAGGCTGACGTCTTCTCAATTTGAAGCCATCTTTTTAGTGGAATGTCCCGGTGGCTTCAAAGACAGGATTGTCGTTTGTCAATTCTCATATTCGTATATTTTTGCCACATGCGTGTCGCCATGCTTCTCACTACCAGCGGCCATTGTCGGGTTCTTGCTACGCTCTGCAATGCAAATAGTGGAGTCCCCCTCCGGCCGGCGCGCCAACGAACCCCGTCTTGTTCTGGTGCACTTGCCGGCCAGACGCGGCCGTCGAATTTCGCCTCCCTCGCGTGAGCACCCTCCCGTAATAGCCGAGTCCTCTAATCTGTACTTGTCCAAGCATAGATAGGTAGTTTTGGATGGCAGAGGAAGACGTCGTTTTGCAAGCCATGATCGAGGAGCGACTCAACCCTCACACTATTCAGCTCAGCATTACCACCAAAGCCCACCATGTGCCGCGACAAGACATGCCCGCATGCACCGCCTCGCATCACGTTTACATCTCCTTGCATTGAGCAGCAGCAGCAGCACCAGCCGGCAGCGCACGTCTCGGCCTCTCGCAGCAGCCCAGACGCCCGACCTGATTACTTGCCATGACTGCCATGACAGCAATGACATGTTAAATCCCTTGGTGCATGCTTGGCCATACTGCTGAACCCTCAAGGGCCCAGACTTGGCTAGCGACTTGGCGCCGCAAGCTGCCCTCAACGATACCGTTCATGACGATGGCATTACATGCCAAGCTGAAATGAGAACGCCCGTCTACAACGGCGCTTGCCAAAACGTTCATCTAGTCCCGTGCTTCTACTACCAAATTGGGCGGCGGCCAGCTGACTTGCAAGCCTCCACCGCGCCGATCCCCACCGCGCCGGGCTGTAAACTATCACACTATACAGCCACCGAGAGCGCCTTTGTCGATGATGGTGTGAACAGACATTAGTCAAGTGCATGCGCTATTGATGCAATCTCCTCCAACTCTCAAACATGCGCTTTACCCCCATCTTATCAGTCAGTCACTATTCAAAGTAGAGCGGGCGCATCATTGTCGATTCTCATGTACTCATCAATTTTCTATCTCTATCTGCTTCACAGTAGACTTGCGTACTGCTGATCAGAGTCTTGTTACAAAGTCTGTCCCTTCAAAGCATCAGCAAGTCGCCGTTACTCCCGCCTCCCTGCGTCGGCTGCATAACAGCCTGCGGTGCATGCGCGTTTACCACGTAGCCCGTCACATTGCCACCGTCAAACAAATCGTCGCTTCCGTCCATTCGCAGCGTTGCCATTTGCTGCGGCGCGACGCTGTTAAAGTATGCATCCGCGTCGTTGATGGCCTGCTGGTTACCGTTGGCACCAGCAGCGGCGCGACTTCTCAGGTCGATATCCGTGGGCTGCCCACCGCGGCCAAACATGCTTATCGTCTTGTTGGTATCAATGTCCGTCGGCAGATTCTGCTTTTGTAGGGCTGGCGAGTCTGGGAGCTTTCGCACTCGCGCTGATCGAAATACTGTTTGTACAGGCTTCAGATAGACCGTTGCCAGCGTGCCCACGTTGAGACACATTTCCTCGAGTATCGTCGCTTCCAGTTGCTCCGACTCAGCTGTAATGGGAGGTTTCTCGCCCATCACAATTTGTTTAGCCAGGCCGACATCGGTCGACAACAGTCGCCAGTACATGTATGCCCGGTCTCGTAAGTCAGGATTGTCTGTTTCCTCCGTCGCCCATTTCAGTACCTTGGGAACAAGTTCCTGTCCTCGTGTCGGTCTCTGGATAAACAGTTTCACAGTGGCCGTCAGGAGCGCCAACTGCACCTCGACGGGCTCCTCTTTAAATGCGTATAAAAAGTCGTCGAGTAGAGCGTCACTGTTCTCAATGCGATCGGCATATTCTCCAATGACCCATACCATGGCTGCCTTTGCTTCCGGCTCGTCGAGAGAATCCAGATGCTCGCACAATGTGCTAATAATCGATTCGTACTGATTGGGGTATCGGCGGAAAATGTTTCGAATGACGACTGTCGCTTCTTGGACAATATACGTGACCTTGGTAGCCACGAGCTCCAGAAGCAAATTGATGCACCTGGGAGCAGCAGGCTCAATTTTAATCGCCAGCTTTCCGATCGCTCGGACAGCTTTTCGCACAAAGTGTACGTCAATTTCCGTGGCATATTCTCGAAGCTCCGTCAAGACTTCGTCAATATTGTGCTCGTTGGCAAGCATAAAGATAAGTTCCAACTTGGTGACTTTGACGTAAATTGGGTCGTTGTATTTGCAGAAAAAGACTCGAATATCATTCTTGAGGACTTCAGGTCGTCTCTGCAGGATAAGGAGCGCATTCCGCAGCGCGAGATATTGCACCTCGGGTCCTTTTGCAAGTAATGTCACCAGCGGTGGTGATAATTTGCGGCAGAGTGCGGAAATCTGCTTTTCGTCGGCAATATAGTTCAAGAGGTAGAGAATAACTCGAATGCAGGTCAAGACAACCGACGAGTTGGAATGTGATAGGCGTGGAGCGATACGCTCGGCTAGAAGCGACGCCTCACCGCAATCTTGTGGCACATACGACATGAGTGCTTCTAGAATGTAGGTTTGACCCCATCTGTAGCAAAGGTCAGCATACAGTGATTACCGTATTAGAAACAAGAAGCATACTCGGAGCAATCAGGTAGGATTGCAACCATTTTAGAAGCGTTGCTGTAGTCGATTGTGAGTTTGATAGCATCACTTCTTTCCCAGATATCCATAAGTGCAGCCAGTGCGCTTGCCACCACTGTCGGATTATCGTCTCGCAGCAGAGAGTTGAGTCGCTCGATGAGGTCAGATCTTTCAACCACACTTTGGTCGTGGTCGTATAATTTGGCAACGGAAAAGGCGGCAGTCTTGCGCACATAGGGGTCCGCATCTCGCAGCATGTTCTTCACAATCGGGACAGCGGCTTCGACGAATTCTCGCACGTGTATGTAAGACATGGTTCGCAGGGCGAGAGCGCGCACCAATGGATTGCTATCTTCCATATCCTAGATACAGATACGTCAGTCCTGATAGTTGCCACGTGTAGGACAAGCAGACTCACAAGCTCCAATACCGGGATTGCTTTTACAGCGATTTCAGGCCGTACACGAGCATAGTTAACTAGATAGAGGAAGCACCTGTCCTCCGTTAGTAAGAGTATACATCGATTCGCACCCGAGAACTAACATCTTCTTGATCTCAAGGCTCGGGAGATTCATGCACGCAATGACATCGGGGAACAGCGCAACCATGTCATTGTTGCTCATGGTCATGTTGGCAACTATTCGCTTCAGGGCAATCTTCTTCATGGAGAAATTCTTGTCCTTCTTTCCTCCACCGTTGAGCTCGAGGCGGAGCTCCGCAACTTTGCCCTGTCGACTTCTTAGCTTCTCGAGCGTCACCGGCGGATTGTAATACAGGAATAAGGCCATGGTCTTTGCTGTTGATTGCAGAGCCTTGCACGGCAGCCTACATGCTCCAAAGATGGTGTGCGAAGGACGGCAAGAGGAGAATGTGCGAGGGTGGGATGCTTAAGTGCAAGCAGGAATCGAAATAGGGTCGGGCAAATGATAAATGTGTGACGAGAAAGGGCAGGGTGAATATAGGCTTACTCGAGCAAACAGCTTGGAGTCGCCAGCGCCATCCTTTTTGGAGGACATGATGGGCAGCTGGTATCTATAACCCCGCGCGTGCAAAGGGCGGTATGCGAGGAAGAACAGCTGTCACGCGACAAGAGGCTGATGGTGTGCTGGCGCCGGGAGCACGTCTTCCGTGGTGGGCGCTGGGGAATCAATCAGGCGGCAATGATCAAGGTCCCCCTCACCAATGAAGTGTCGCTTTTAGTGCAATCAGCTGGCGCCTCGCTACAGCGCAGATTTAGGAGGGGTCCCGGAACTGAGGGGTGATGGCGGCGCGGAGATGGCGGCTGCCCGATTTGGATCCTCTTGTTGACTATATCGCCCGCTCGATGGAATTCGTGAGGCAAGGGCGTATTCGAAGATGTCGGGAAATCTGTTGATTGCGGCGGCTGCACCCTTCGTCATGGCTCGTTTGGCTTTGGAAAAGGGGATCGATCGAGGAGTACCGGTAATCGATAAGGCTCGCGGCCGAACCGTTTTTATTAGCAACGCAACGGGTCGGTTGGAAGCGGCGGTTGCTCAGCTAAGCTGTGGTCCACACTGTGCCAGCCACGGGGACGGCCTCGATCTTGCCTACGACGTTCACTTCATCTCGCGACACTGCAAGCCGCGCCCAGTCTAGCTCGCGCATCATTATCGACATGACCTCAAACGCCTTCACCGTCCCCCAATGGGTCCAGCAGCTGCAGTCCCCCCCAGTCGCAAAGTCCAAGGCACCAGGCATCGTTGACCCGCCAGGCTTCGCTGGTTCTGGTGGCAACAAGGTAAGCGCTCCCACCCTAGGCTGGCAGCCATCTATCGTGCATACAGCATTGAAAATGTGTGCTAATCCGACACGATAACGGTAGAAGCAAAAAGATGCCAAAACTGCGCCGCGAAAGTCCCCGACACACGATGAGATGGACACGCTCAAGCTTAAGAAGGCTTGGGAGGTTGCGCTAGCGCCTGTCAAGTCTCTGCCCATGACGTTGATCATGATGTACATGTCCGGCAACTCGCTACAGATATTCAGCATCATGATGGTCTTCATGGCCTTCAAGAACCCCATCATGGGTCTTGCCAATACCAATCAGGCCTTTGAGCGCTTTCAGACAGAGACCAACTCTGGCAAGATTCTTCAGACCAAGTTTGTGTATGTGGTTATGCAGCTTGCCGCGCTGGGGGTGGGTATCTGGAAAATAAATGGCATGGGTCTTTTGCCGTACGTCATTCTTCCCAGGAAACACCGAATTGTACGAAATGCTAATTGGTTTTAGAACAACACGCTCAGACTGGTTGATGTGGGAGGCTCAAAGAGAGGCCGTGGAGCACGCTATTCCGGCCTTATAAGAAAATTCATTCTGATTCATGTCCAAGTCCATGTCTACTAATGCGTCTATATGCAAAAAAATGCAATATGCCGAGATGATGGTTTTCCTGCACCTTGTCATGGTCTCAAGTCTTCTACAACGCCTCGTTCAGCTTTCTCTGCTCTTGCCGCTGGCGCTTCTCTGCACGCCATCGAGGCCCGACCTTCTCGATATACAGAATCCAGGGCACGCAAGCAAACATGAGAAGTGCTAGAAACGTAAAGCACCATCCTCGTCCCATGCCTTTGAGCATGTAATCAATGACAGCGGTCGCTGCCGCGCCAAACAGACAGCGCACCAAGTTGTTGGCAGCTGCCGCGCTAGCCGGCGCCTCAGGAAAGAGGTCAACCATGAGCGTTGTAATCATGTTGAGCGATGTCGGTATCATCATTCCGATGATAAAGACCATGACTAGCGGCACCGCAACCGATGCTTCCATTTGCAGCGCCCATCCGTATCCTATCAACGCTGCCGCACCAACCACCATAGATGGGTAGATGAGCTGCAGTCTGGCCCTTTCGATGGGAAATTTGTCGCCATGTTCTTTGGACTTGAGGTCGAATCCCACCTTTTTAGCAATCCTGCGGTAGTTCCAGTTTTGCGCATAGCCCTGTCCAACTGACGTGACGCAGCAGCCCAGTCCGTATGGGAGGTAGCAAAGCCCAACCTGCAAATCATCGTAATAGTAGATCTCTTTCAAGAGCGTTCCCATTGTGGCGGCAACCAGGATGAAGCTCAGGTAAATCACGGCCGCAATCAGCAGGATCGAGCCCATTTCCTTTTCAAACACCATGGTGAGGGTGCTGAGCGGGTTCGGGACGGAGAGCTTGGGCCTCTGCGACGCCGGCATCTCCTCCTTTGGCCGGCGGTCCCTGGAGCAGGACACTAGCGGGCGATTCCATGTCTGCGCAGCGTAGGACCCGTTGCCGACGACGTTGCGGCCCGTCTCGGGCGCAAAGAGCACCCAGGGAACCAGAAACGCCGTGACAAAAATGGCGAGGAACCAAAAGATGGACGGCCAGCCAAGCGTCTGCGAGAGCACGCCGCCGAGAAACGGCCCCAGCGTCGGCCCGACGTTGATGGCGGCGCCCAGGTAGCCCATGTACTTGCCGCGCGTGGACCGCGGGGCCAGATCGGCGACGACGCCGTAGCCCAGCGCCAGCGTGCCGCTGCTGCCGGCCGCCTGCACGCAGCGGAGGACCATGAGCGCGGCGTAGTCGCGCTGCAGCGCGAGCCCGACGTTGGCGCCGAGAAAGACGAGGAAGGAGAGCGCGTACGCCGGGCGCCGGCCGGCCTTGTCGCCGAAATCGCCCAGCAGCGTCGGCGCCACGCCCTGGAAGACCATGTACGTCGTCAGCGTCAGGTTGATGAGGCCCAGCGAGACGCCCAGGTCGCGCGCGACGGAGCCGAGCGCCGGAAAGTAAATGTTGGACGTCATGGGAGACACCATGCTCGCGAGCGACACCATGATGGTGATGCCGACGCGCGCCCGCTGCGAGAAGACGGTGTAAGGCGCGGACACGGCCCGCGAGAGCGCCAGGGAGCACACCGCCTGCTGCGCGTCGCCGGCGGCCGCTTCGGTCGCGGGCGCTTGCACCCATACGGCGTCCGCGTTGTTGTTGTCGTCGTCGTCGCCGAATGATTTTCCGGACGGCAGACGAGTAGGTGGCGGCGCGCGAGGTGTGAGGGGCCGGCGGTCGGAGGTGGCGCCGCCGTCGACCGGGCTTTCCTTCGGGAGACCCATTGTAACGTGAGAAGGGCTGCTATATTCGCAGCGCTGGCTATTATGATAGCATTGGAATCCAATGTATTTTCTGCAACAGTAATAAAGGAAAGCAAGGTGAAAAACAAGTTGGACAAGAAAAAAAGATGCATTGCTTTATCATAAGAGCGACATCGGTCTTCGCCTTCAACAAGGCCCTTTGGTTTTGTGGGTAGTCCACACTCGCAGCCGGCCGCCGGCTTCTTATTCCTTGGGCCGGGCTGCTACCATCCGGCCATTCAGTGACCAAGCACAAAACACCATTTATCCCCGGAATAAACTTGGTAATTGCAGCGCTTGCGATTCGGTCAACTGAGCCAAAGTCGGCGAAAGATGATTCGATCTTGTCGTGGATGACCCAGTTACCAGGCGGCTGATGAGAAGAAAAAGGATCCTGTTATTCCATTTACACAGAGAGAGAGGCCTGTGTGTTGTCAAGGTCTGAACATGCTAAGAAGGCGACTTGGTGCAAGGGGCAAAGGCTAATGAATAGCCTAATGGCCGCTGGTGTGTGTGTCTGCCGAGTGTGGCCGCAAACTAGCATACAGCGGTCAATCTAACGATGAATGCATCTCTTTGATCATATGCATTGTTCCGGCCCATTCGTTCCAAATTAGTGCTCTCTTTGAATTCCATTGCCGAGTGCCATGGCCTGACAGTGCTGACGACGCAAGCCGCTGGTTGGCTCCGTCTTGAGCCAGACAATAGGCCATGTTAAACGGACCCCAAGTAGCTATTGCGCCAGAACAACTCTTCCCCTATTGTAAAAGATGACGCGGAATTGAAATATAATATTGTGCCGTTCTACGACTTGGCCAACCGAAAAATGCTTCATGCTCTTTTTCCACCCAAGCATAGTTACAAATCTCGTGCAGCAGTGTAAACATCTTCTTTTTGGGCAATTGACTATTTAATATATGTGCCATCTCAATTTCCTCGCGGATTGCACCAAGCCAGAAATGAGTCTTCAACTCAATGTGAAAATATCGAGAAGGTTCAGCCAGGCCTCATAACCAAGGACTTTTGCAAAATACTTTGCCTGCTTTGCCAACCCACATTTTGCACAAGCGCAGCTGTCAGATTGTGGTGCCAGACAAGCAACAGAAGTATAGTAATATCGACATAGATCGACGCTGATAACCGTGGCCACTAGAATACAGCCTCCTGAAACGCCAGTAGTAAAACAATATCGTCTGTGCTCAGAGCTAACGAGCCTCCAGGCTCTTGCGCGCGCAATTCATCTTCCTTCTGGTCAGTTTCTTTTTCACGAGCCCTTCGACTCTACTGGTGTCGGTGCAATTCTTCTCTTCTTGAGCTCTTTCCTCTCCTCTTTATCGCTCTCTGTTGCATCTCTCTTGCTGCCAATCACGATATTACTGGGCGTTTCTGGTGGAGTTGTCATGGGAACGCCGGTAACTTTGCCCGAATTCGTGGCAGCGACGGCAGGCACCGTGCCCGCTATGAGGGTTGGGTTGCTAACCACTCCTGTATGCATTGAAGAGGATTGAGTTGCTACAGATGACGCTGAATTTGATCTTGCTGGAGAAGGCGGCCTCTTTGCAGCGGCATTCACTGAAGCTGGTGGTGATGGTGCCGTGAACGAGCTAGTCGAGTTGCGGTTCTGATGTTGCGAACCGCTAGAAAATGGCGAGGGAGGGGCGAACGTCGTCGTTGGTGTAGCAAGAGTATGTTGGTTGGAGACGGCTGCACTGGTCTGGCTCTTGGTAGGCGGACCGACTTCGCCCTGGTAGATTTCTCCCAACTCTCCGGATGCAAAAGATAGGGTGGAACAGAATCCATCAGATGATGAGACGAGTAACGTGAGTCCGTCATTCGACCTATGAGGTTGTTAGCTTGCGAGGCTCGGTTGTTAGAAAGTCCTAATTACCATGCGAGATCAGTAAAGGTCGCGCAATGCAGGTTGCTGACGACACAGATCGGCGTCTTCTGTTGCGTATCATACAACAAAACAGAGTCTTGAGTGGCAACGGCGTACACCATTCTATATGGCAGCGAGAAGGCCGGCTTGGGGCCTGGCGTAGCAGCGCTTGCTTCTACGCTGCTTGGCTTGGCTGGTGTCGAAGTAACATCGGCAACAGCAGGTGGCGGAGGCGGCTCCATAACCGGTGCAGGCGAGGCTGGTCTTGAAAGAGGCTCCGGCAGTGACGGAATGTCCTCTTCCGCAGAAGATGTGTCAATGGTGATATGCTTGGTCGGTGGAGGGGAGGTACGCAGGGTATAGATTAGAGGCGAGCATCGAACGACCACGGACGGCTTCTTGTGACCGGGGAGATGCGCAACGGGTGGTTTGTTGATGCCTCCTCTCGTATAGATGTAGACAGTATTTATAATGTCATATGTGGGCTTCGCATCCTTGTCTGCCTGGTGTTGATTTTGATATTGGCCAGATGGTGTGAGCAGCAGGCTACCATCGGGCGTGAAAGTGAGACGACGGAAGAAGGAAGTCAAGGTCTCGTTTGCGTAGAGGCTAGCATTTTTCATGCCGAGCCCGAGAAATGAAGATGAGGGGTGCGGCTTTGGCGACGCTTCCATGGACATGACAGCGGGGAGTGGCAGCGAGGGCGCGGGTGAGGCAGATCGACGAGAGGAAAACGAGGATCGGCGGCTGTGGCTAACGACGCTGGGTGGGTTCATGGGCAGCGGGAACGAGGTCGGTGTCCCTGGTGCCGACGGAACTGGTGATCCGATTGACGTATTTGAATCGACGACGGAAAGCTGAGCTCGGTGACCAAAGTCAGGAGGGGCTGGACTGCTTGAGGAGATGCGTCTCGGCGGTAGGTCAGCCTTGATGTGACTGGCGAGCCGTGGGGGCTTGTCGTCTTGGCTGAGAGTATATTGGCCATCTTTCGTCTTGAGGGAATATATATGGACTGATCGATCGGACGACTGCGTGGCAATGTACTCGTTCAACGGGTCCCATGTGACGCCTTGGACGTAATGGCTGTGTTCGGCTATTTGACGGACGAGGATTCCTAAGCAGCGATATTAGCATTAACGGTTGGAGACGATTGTTCGGGTGCCAGAGTGTCGACATACCTGTTGTGGCACTATAGATTCGAGCTATGTTGTCCATGCTGCCAATAATGAAGTGGGCAGCATCGGGGGACCATGCCAGGTCGTAGATTTCAGCACCGCTTGAGCGGCACATGTGCTTTGCACGCCAAGATTCTTTATCGTCAAGGCCATCAGATCCAAAATTCGAATGGGTCAGCTCGCTGGGAACCCAGAGAATGACGTTTCCGTCGTCGCCAGCCGAGGCAAGGAGTTCGCCTGAGGGGAGAAGAACGTGTGGTCAGCGACGCCGTTTGGCAGACAGGACAGCACGATGGCAAACTAGTTGGGAGTGGCCACTTACCTTTGGGCGCCCAGCGGACGACATTGACGGCCTGGTTATGCTTGGAGAGGGTAGAGAGGTATTCAACCTTGCGATCGGTGCCGTGCGTGTCGACTTTCCAGATGCGAACGTGGTTATCACCACCAGCAGTAGCGAGACGACCCTTGCCGCCGGGCTCAAAGTGAGCCGAGTAGACGGGGGCGTTTTGCTCGTGCCAATTGATGATGAGCGGCGTGGCCTTCATCCTGACGAGGGAGTGCTACGGCAGCTCTGTCGTGGGTGACATGAAAGGGACCTCGCGGTCGATGAGCAGGTCGATAGTATTTGTAGCAAGCCAACTTGTTGGGAGGTGGCAGCGAAGCGCTGGTGGGTGAGCGGCGGAGGATAGAAGCAGGGAGCCGGGAGACCACGAGGACTAAAAACTGTGGCTATTGTGGCTTGGTATTTTGGCGATTCAAACGCGTGACTTCCTTGACGAAATGGCTGTAGCGAGATGTCTGGATGCGCGAAGAAGCAGCAACTGAACTAGATGGATCGGACAAGCATTGAATTCAATTAACAACCTGGTAGCGCGTGGCCGCGTGGGGACGAGCCGTGGCGAGACTTGCGGGTCAGCATTTCACAGTGCCGATTTGGCCGCGTTTCGGCGGGCTCCCAGCGTGCGTTGCAAAAGTTTACTGTTGTTTATTAGTACCTGTGAGCTGTTACAGTGCCTCCGTAACTGAATCAATTATCTTAAGACCCCCTGTAATACATGGCGGTGCGACCGGGGATGTTTAGTGGTGAATGCTGAGCCACGCACCTTGCAGCTAATAATGAGACGCGGCCATACAGTACCTAGTGGATGGAGGTCTCAACTTTTGTGCATCACCACTTGGATGCTTTTTTTTTAATTGACTACGGAGTACGGATTACTCCGTAATCTGTAGGCTATTCAGCATTGGACCTGCATGATTTTTTTTGTTGCTGTCTCGCCCCGTCGGATATGCTCGGTAACCACTCTTAATGCGCTGTTTTTGTCTAACTCTTGTCGGGACGCGCTGAGTGTGAAACGGCGTGCCCTCTTATTACATGATGAAAAGCATTCAATCGCTCTGGGATTTTATCACGGTTGATTTCGCTTCTGTTGCACGCTTTTCGGGTCATGAAATTTTTCTTCGGTCCCTGTAGCTTGACGAAAATACATGATTTGGTCAGAGATATCTCCCTTGCAATCTCTGGAAACCGGACGCGGCGTGGCGAGTACCTGAACAAACAAGTTCCAAGGACAGGGCAACAAGAACATGTACGGCGGCGGCGCGCGACGCAACAAAGAGCGTAAAAGCCATGCCACTGAACCACAGGGCCGGAACATCCTTTTTAATCACCACCTTCGGCCCGCACCTTGGACAAGCCGTCACACACGTCCACGACACGCATCTAGGGTAACTGCGCACTGAGCGTGGATATGCGGACACGTCACGATGCCAGCAAACAGGCAGCAATAGAGCGACCAAGGGAAGTGAGCGACTGCTTTTCAGCCCTAATATCTGATCGAAATGCAAAAACTAGCTGGAGCCTCCTTACAGAGATATTGCGGTTGAGCGGCTGACCGTCCCGAGGCAACAAGAAACATGAAATGTGTTGTGTTGTATCGGACGCCGAACAAAGATGAATTCAATGCCGAACATTTCTAGATATGAAAAATGGCAGCCGGGTCGATTTCTCGCGGTATCCGTAGTCGACCCACGATGAGAGAACATTTGAGAGAACGAGGGACGTGAAAATCTAACGACGAAAGGATACTGCCTGTTGGCCTAATACCAAGTATATTTTGCGCTGGGATGTGAGTCACCCGGGAACACCGCGCTCACTCAGTGGAAATGAGTTGGCTGCAGCCGTCGATCTGTCAGCATGGCCCTATCGAGTTCGAGCCGAGATGCTGCATTGCAGATAAATGCTGCGACAGTGGCACGCTTATCAGTCTGAATTAACATCGAGTTCGCTAGCAGAGATATCAAGCCGACGTGACAAGTGCCAGTTACCAAGCGAACTACTTCCGGACCTCCCACGCGCGACACCCTTGATATAGTTAATGAGTAAACCTACAATGCAATTATCAGGACAGCCACAGAAAGTACTTTCAGCCGCCAAACCATCACGGGGCTTGGCGCATGCAGGTGGGAGATTCGACCGTGCATGCAGGGGCTGAGCAACTAGCTAAAAGGAGAGAAAAGGACGTAGTAAATTTAGCCATCGGGCGTAAAACTTCTGTGGCTGGGTTGGTGCTTGTGATTTGGATAATGTAAACGACCTCTAATCCGTATGTAACTCCGTACTGACGACTCTGGGAATATGGCCTCTTTCGGCCCGTGTATTCAAGTGGAAGCCAGAGGAGCCAGAAATAGCTAGCTCTGTTCTGGTTGGCTACTGTGTTTTCTTTGCGACGAATCCAGTACTCGGAGACGACAGGATTTTTTGCGAAATGATTACTTTGATTAGTAGATGATCGAATGTCAAGGTTGCGAAGCAAAAGGGGACTTGAGATGTTGTGAGATGATTTGACGTGAAGTCATGTGACTAAATGCCTAGACGCCCTTGCAAACAGGCAAAAGCAAGGTATCCATTTAGCCGCTCGATGGTATCATGACTTGATATTTACATACTTTCGCTGGGTAATCCGTAGGTTTTGTGACTCTGCTCAGTGGAGCATTTTCTCGACAGTCAAAGGGATGAGCAGCGCAACGCAATGATTGTCGCGCTCTAAAACAAGAGAATACAAAAAAGCGCGATGCATCACTTGCCAAGAGGATCCAGTCTAATTAACTAGTGGCAAAGGACGCTAGCTGCATACGTTTGGGATGCATCTTGATGGGATAGGAACGGGGTGGTAATAAACAAGAAGACGACGGGAGGGTGTCATGGGTGGTGAGTAAACGAAGGTGGGTGATTGGATCGGCGGCAGAAGAGACTTGACTGCAGATCATGAACCAGTTACGTATATTGTTCGTGTGATGTTGGACAGTATGCAGGTATTGATACATGATCTGACACGACAGCTTTTGCCTGCATTGACACATTGACTTGTATTATTGGCAATTGCCCAGCCTCGACGGGTGGCTTGTAATAAAAGGAAGCGAGATGAAATCTGCGTTAAGCCGGGTACGACATCCAGCGCTGTATAGTGCTTGCAAGTTGCCATCAAGCGCCACGAAAGCACTGCAAACGACGGTGATTTAACTATAACTAATAGAATATGAATACTCGGTAAATAGAAATCTTCAGTTTGACTGACGAAACCCGGTCGAGTTTGGCAGGGCAGGCTACGGGCAGGCTACGGGCAGCCCAGCTGGCGGTGTTGGAACCGCCAGCGCCAGTATTCGGCCAGCGCAAAAAGGCATTATCGGCTTGATGATGCCAGCACGGTTGTGCGGATAGTTTATAAGTTACCACACCGAATGATTCATGATTCGGCCGACATGGACAGAGGCAGGCCAATGCCCCCAGGTTCTGACAGCCCAGCGGTCCACTTGGATGGGTGACTCGTAAAGATGCATGTTAGCCGCCACGCCCACCGCCCGATTGTGAAGCCCCACGGTCCCAACATCATCGCCTGCCTAATTCAGCTTGCCGGCTAACGGTCAGAGTTTTTCTGTCATGTGGGATGCGGGCATCGCACTACAAAGGCAGACTGGTAATACAAAGTATGCCATCTTCTTTAAAGAGCAAGGATGGCGGTTGTGCTTCCGGTCGACTGGAGAGACGCTGGCGCGAGTCACAGCAGACGGCTGAGATGCCGGCCGGTGAGACTCTTCCGATCTTGGATAGTCAAAAAAACCAAAAACAAAGCTAGTTGAGCATCGTTCGCTGTATGTATAATTTAACTAGAGTCATTCGGTGGACCCGAAACATTGGTTTTTTTTTTTTTTTTTTTTCAACCACCCGCAGGCCAGT
>JAAHCF010000411.1:0-34017 GCA_038367545.1 Beauveria asiatica | reverse complement strand
TATTAAATTATAATATAAAATTATTTACTTAATATAATTTAATATAATTTAATTTAAAATTTTATATAAATATATATTTTTTAATAATATAATTTATTATATTTATAATTTATTATTTTAATATTATTAAATTTAGATTATTTATATATTTAATTATATTTAATAATACTTCTTTTTTAATATAAATTATTTTATATTATATAAATATATTAATTTTAAGTTATTAATATTATTTAATTATTAATATAAAGTACTTTATAATATATTAAATTAATAAGTTATTTATATAATAAAAAATATAAAATTCTTTTATAAAAATACTAAATAATTATTTATAATACCCTTAAAATTTTATATTTTAATTTAATTTATAATAATAATTATATATAATCTAATAATATATATATATAAAAGTAGCTATAAAGCTATAGAGGCTTTTAGTAGCTACCTAACTATCTAGTACCTAATAGTAGAGTAGTGGGTGTGTAGCACGTGTATCTGCAGAACTGCGTTTTATTAGTTTTATCCAGAGTTATTACTTATAATATATATACTAGTTCAGGTAAGGTATCAGCTATAATCAGGGCTAGGAGTCAAAAATTAGTAGTATTATTAAAGAGCTATAAAAAGGTACTTTGTTAATCTTAAGAGCTATATAGAGATTAATTAGGGCTGCCTCCCAAGCTCATCACGATCACTTAGCAAAAGATGGGATATGTACTAGGAAATGCATACTTCGGTCTTACGTACCAAATATAACATTGGCTACCTATAAATACTACATGTTGAATATAGCGTCTATTTCTTCTTTTTCTCATGGATTTCCAAGTTTTTTGACCTGTAATATAGTCAGCTCTGAATAAAAAAAAAAGAAAAATGCATGTGGACTGAATTACCTTTCCTCATGCGCATAACGTGGTAGGAAGCTGGCCCTTTATCATTCTTGCCTCTGCTTGGCACTGGGAGGAATTGGCAATCTGTGGCCAACAGCTGGTTTAATGACTGGTACTCCATCCGCCGATATGCCCCAGGTCTGCGTGATCTTCTTGCTGTGCGACACGGGTAATTTCCCATACACAGTATTGGCAGTCTCGGCAGTGCCATCCTGGAACGCAGTGTAGTCCGGCTCGTTTGTAAGCACCGTCAGAGGCTGAGCAGCGCTGTAGACAATGGTACCCGAACCAGAGGTAAAGACGGCATCATTACCATCATAGTCGCTCACAATGTTGACCGTCAAGGCGGAAATAGGAGACTCATATTCCGAATTGATTTTCTCATTGGTGCCATAGATATCGAGGTCGGCCAAAGTTACCGATTGAGAAACGGGCTTCTTCCCCGGAGAAGTATATTTGAACGTAATACCAGTAATAACGTCGGCGGGATCGAAGATGGGCGTGATGTTAATGGTTGCGTTGGCGGGTATCTCATTCGCCTCAGATAGAGTGGCCAACTTGACTTCATGATTGATTATCTGCTCATCCGTTTCCTCACTCGGGACTCCTTGCCAGTTATCAATAACACCTTGGAGGTTTTGGCTATCGGCCGCAGTAAAGACCACATATTGCTGCCAATTGGGAGTAGTACTTGGGGCATCAGGCAGCTCCTCTTGCAGAGCAGTTAGCCCTTCTTCTTGCACTTTTCCCAGGAGCATAGAAAGTATAATATCACTCTAAACAGGGATACCACGAGGCCAACAAGAAGACTGAGAATCACTTACGAGCGTAGGTATTAAGCTGAAAGCCAATACCATTGGAGGTGGAGATTAATGGTTCAGCAAAGGTTATCTGGACGTCGAGACCAGTAATAGCATCGCCTCCGGCTGCAAGAAAGTAGTTGTAATTGCTACCTAAGCCGTAATGAGGGGGTGCCACAGCCATTGTGATGCGGTGATCAAAATTGCCTTTGAAGTCTGTCGAAATGAGATCTTTCCTGTTTAGAATATTAGCGATAATTCATTGTTTAGCCCTATTTCACCAGCCCAAAGTTCAGGTCTGAATCTTGCCAACTCCTCGAACAGATTCATAGAACCATGCGCCGAAAATAGGTTGATTGAACTGAAAGACTGACTGTGATCAAGTTTATTCACGTGAGATAACTGTGAGTGTCTGGTATTTTTGGAAAGCTTCTCAGTAACTGACAGGCGCGCACGATTTATATACACTTAGCTTACACTGTAACTATATCCTAACTATATACGCATTCTAAACAAACTACACGAGAAGCCCCACAGTGGCGTGCTACACTAATAACACCTCTTCGCGAAGTGTTAGTCGCGTTGTTGTGCTTTAGCACATTAGGTCCAAGTATAGCGAGCTTCCTGTTTAGGAATGTGATAGATTCGATTGACCCTTCTATTAGCCACATGGTCTAGGTGTATTATGCCGTTTACCCATATTCCGGGAATGCGGCTAAGATGAATATTCAGTTAGTCAGCACCAAGCCGGCTCGTATTGGTCTACTGGCGATTGCGACAGAGAAAACTTACATGTCGCAGGGTTGTTTGGCCACACTTGAAGTAACCATAGGGAGTAATACCGGCCGTGAGAAGGCAAGTGACCGGCGATTCAAGCCGTCACAGCCGGCCCAAGTCCAAAAGTAAATCCCCAGCCTTCCAAACCCGGTGTTCTAGAGTTCGTTAGTTTCTTTTCCTAGCTTATCAGTGGGTTAGGCCAACGTATATCGATGAAGCCAGTTAGAACGTCTAAGAGCCTCCTCTAGGGTGCTAACAGACGTAATAGTCAAATCAAATTAAATCAGGTCCAAGGCTTGCAGCCAAAGCGATAACTTGGCCCGCAGAAATGTCCAGCAGAGAAGCGAACCTAGTATTCATGGCATATTATTAATTGGATTGAATCTAGAGTCATCCTCCGCCGGCGGCTCTACCTGGCCCGGGCACCACGGACCGAGTTTGCGTCGTGAACAGTATTGTTGCCTCGTTTCCGCCTGTTCTTACGCACGACTTACCAGTCGGTACTGCTCGCCGCTGGCCTAAAAAGGAGTCTTACACGCGCCAGTCGTTGTCTTGACCTCGAGATAATATTTTAGACGCGCATGCTGCCATGCTACAATGCTGAGGTGCGGACTTTTAATAGTATCAGCTAATTAAATGATTTCGAGTGTTATCGTTTAAAAAGAATTTTATATATAATATAAAAATAAAGAAAAAAATAAATATATTAAAATATAAAAGATAATATAATTATTTATTATATATTAAGAAAAAATTAAAATTAATAAAAAAGTTTTTATAATATTTTAAAAGTATTATACTAAAATTACTAAAAATATTAACTTTAAATAGAAAATTAAGATAAATAATTAAAGATAGATAAAAATAAAATAAAATAGTTTTAAATAATAATAATAATACTCTAATAATAAAAAGATTATTAAAATCTTAAGTAAAGAAGATAGAAAATATAATAAAGATAATATAAAAAGAAAAAAAGTAAAACTAATAAAACTATTATTAAAGACTTTATAAGATCTAATAATATTATATATAAAAAGTAATAATAATATAAGATAGTATAAATATAAAAATATAAACTATATTTAAAAAGATTATTAAGTACTTTATTATATAATATATATATATTAATTATATATTATAATTTAATATATTAATAAAGACTAGGTATTAGTTAAGTAAATATTAAATAATATTTTTATAATAATATCTTTAAATAATATATTAGTAAAATAAGTAAAGTTAAAAAGTAAAGAGTAAGAGGAAATTTATTATTAAAAGTAGGGCTTTTATAGAGACTCTTTATAAGCTACTAATATTAGTAATATAGTTAGAACTACTAAAGTAATTAAAATAATATTAAAAAGTTATTAAAACTTATAAGATAATAATATTAGCTAATATTTTATTTTAAAGTATATAAAGAAGGAATTTTAAAATAAGTAGTTTTTTTTTTAAATAATATAGTATCTCTTTTTCTTTATAAATAATAATAATTTTTTAAATTAAAGAATTAAATAATAAAGTTAATAATTTAATCTCTTTTCTTTTATATCTTCTACTAATACTCTAATTTCTATATACTTATTAGTAATTACTATATTTATTATTATAAAGAAGATTATAATAAAAATATAATAAGGATAAGGCTAAGAAACTATACTAGTTTTTCTTAATATAAAGAATTCTTTAAATATAATAAATAAAAGTCTAATAACTAAAGACTAAATTTAAAAGCTAGATATTATAAGCTTATTAAGGTATTCTTCTAAAAAAATAAAGTTTTATTATATATATAAATAAATAATAAAAGTATTTTATATTCTAAATAATTTAGAAATTAAAAGAGAATAGTAAATACTATTTATAATTATAAATAACTTTTTATAAGTAATATTAAAACTATAATAGTATATTAAAGAGAATATTTATTAATAATATAAAAAAATAAATTAATATTTTTTTATTTAATTAAGAAGTATTAAGTTAATTATAAACCTAAAGAAACTTTATAAAATAATTAAATAAATAAAGTTATATATAATTATAATAAAAAGATTAAAAAATTAAAAATAAGGTTATTATAAAATAAAAGTAATTTTAAAAATTATTAAAATTTTAATAAAATATTTTAATTAAAATAAATAATAAAGTTATTTATTTTAAATAAAATAATATATATAATTAATATTAAAAAGAAGAAAGATTTATTATAAAGATTTATTTATATATTATTTATAAAAAGGTTAAATAAACTTTATAAATTTATAAAAAAACTTTAAAAAAAAGTTAAATTTAATACTTTATAAACTTAATAAAAATACTTATACTCTTTATATTAAAAAAAGAGAGTAAACTATAATAATATATTAATTATTATAAATTAAACTAAATAATTTATAAGAATTATATATTATAATTATTAATAATAAAAATCTTTAATTATATAAAAAGAGTAAGGATTTATATTAAGTTAAATATAAAAGATATTTATAAATAGTTATATATTTATAAAAGTAATAAATAAATAATAGTATTTTATAACTAATATAAATACTTTAAATATATAATTTTATTATTTAAATTAAAAAGAATATTAATATTTTTTAAGAATATATTAATTATATATTATATAAAGAAATTAATTATATTTATATTATATATTTTAATAATATTATAATATTTAGTAAAAATAAACTAAAATGTATATAATATATTTACTAAGTTTTAATAAAGTTAAAAAAGTAAAGTTATATTAAAACTTAAAAAAGTATAAGTTTAGTATAGTTATAATAAAATACTTAAAGTTTATAATAAAATAAAATAAAATTATAATAAAGGAAAATTATAATAAACTAAGAATATATTAAGATAATTATAAGTTAATTAGAACTAAATAATATTATAGATATTAAATTATTCTTTAGATTTATAGGATTTTATTAATAATTTATTAAGAACTTTAGTAAAATTATATTATTATTAATAAAAAAGATAAATAAAAATATAAAAAAAAGGTTTTAGCTAATTATTAGAAAGTAAAAAGTATTCTTAAAGCTAAAATTAGCTTTTATAAAAGTTCTAATATTAATATAATTTAATCTAAAAGTATTAATTTAAATAAAAATAAGTACCTTAGATTTTATAATTAAAATAATCTTATTATAATTATAAAAATAATACTAATATTTAACCCGCTCTAATTTCGGGTCGCTTAGGAACTGTAACGGCTAAATATTTTCCCGCCCTCCTACGCTCATACCATCGTCAAACTTTCTCCTGAGCTGGTTCGACTTCAATACACATATACATGTGTGCGTGTTGATCGACAAGCTACGTGTTGGTAGACAAGCAACCATGCGCATTCTTCTCGGGCCACGAATTCGCCGTCTCACAACGGTTAGTTTCCGCGCGCCAGGCCCGTTTTATCTCTCCAGAGGCTTTCACAGTGCGAAGGCAGATTTCATCACCCTGAATAGCAACGGATCACTTACCTCAAAACAAATTGACGTCTTCATCGGAGATCCTGGGCAAGCTTTCGTTATATTTCACAGAGATATAGGCTTCGCTATGAAAGCTGCTATTACACAGCAAGCCAGCATGCCTCTTACTTCAGACCCCGAGAAAGTTCCGTTAGCATTCTTCCACGATTCAAGATATTTTGCGCATAGTACGTACCTAGCCATTTCCTACTATAATTAAGCTAATAGTACCGGATAGATGCTATACCATATCCGCGTATCACTATAGAGAGAGATTTGCCGCGCCAAAATAAGACTAATATAAGTCCTGCAACTCTCTGGCTTTGGGGTGCATCACATTCTATCACGTTAGATGGAACCAGAGACCGTACGTACTCTTATCCCTATATAAGTAAAAGAGCAGAAGTTAATTTCCTTGATAGATGGATTTGAGGAGTCTTCGAGAGAAAGTCATAGCCGGTTGAAGGGGGCTGCTGACCTTTTAAGGGATATGTGAAATCTAACTAGTCTTTCCCACTGAATCAATAGAACTATACAGAAAACTTGTTCTCTATTTGGATATACGTCGCGCTATCGTGCTCTGCTAGTACTCTACAGCGTCTTTGATATATTCTTTAATCCCTGTGCTTGTATCCGGCACCTGTTTAGCTATGCTCGAGTAATATTTCCCTAGATCCTCTGATGTCCACTGGCTCGTGGCAACTAAAACGTGAGTATTAGCTAGCCTTTTGTTGAGTGCCGCCTCATTCGCATCCATTGTGGATTTCTGTAGCTGAAAACCATTGATTTTGAGAAACATATCCGCCGCGAAAAGAGCCGTTCGTTTGTTGCCGTCCTGGTATGGATGGTCGAGAATAACCTTTTCGGCGAGAATTCCAGCCAACTGGAATAAGTCTGTTTGCCCATAGCGTTCATGATTCATGGGCGAGACAATAGCAGACTCGAGCATGGCTGGCTGGGTCGGTGGCGCTGTAGCAATATGCTGAGTGTACAGCCTTTTAACTTGGGCTGCAGTGAGAAAGCGGTAGGAAACAGACGACATATTGAGTTGCTATAGTCCTAGTTTATGTGAATATCAACTGGTGACTTTAATTAGAACAGAAAATTGTGTAGTTGTTAAGTAGAACATTGATTATCTCGGCGGGGTGACACTTCCAGCCTGACTCCAGTTGCTTACTAACCTTGGGCGCGGGCGGATCATTGCTTATTAGTAGATGCCAACTTCTGGCGTTTAGCCTAGATGCTTTAATTTCTCCTCCTCCTATCGTCTATCCGAGGAGAAAGTATTCAACACCCAGTTTAGATGACTGAAAAGGCTGGACATGATAATTTGATAAAGTGAGCCGATTTATGCAAAGTTCTGTGCTCTCCTGAACGGTAAATTAATAAGACGAACAAGGCACTACACGCCTAGCCCATGCCCAGCTTCTTGAAAGGTAACTAGTCTTGCACACACCTAGCTTTTAGCACTACCTACAGTGGGTGGCAATATGTATTTGACCCCTACCACCGCTACTATGCACCCAGCCTTGCCTTTGTGGGCACCTAGCTTTGCGTTACATTTGCCCAAACCAAGAACTACACAACATGACTTGATGGCTTGTGGTGTAGACCCATGGGGCGTGGTCGATGCTGTACTATTTTTCATTTGCCAGTGAGAAGAAATTGGTTATTGTCAAGCACGTTGGGAATGGCGCAAAGCTGCGGGGTGCTTTTGTCAGTGGCTCTGTGGAGACTCGAGAGCTTCGTCCTACAGTAGGGCTTCACGGAATACGGGTAGCCACTGGCAGCCCTACGCTGGCCTATTGTCGTCGATGATTTCATGCTGGATCGATGCTCTCCGCCTTTTCTGGGGTCGGCCGATTTTGTAGAGAAGCTGGCAGCTCAATCCCAACTTCAACCTACACAGCCCAACAACGGCTTCACACAGCAGGCAGGAAAAATGTCCATGAACTTTGACGACTGTGCCACCATCCGTCAAGGGTTCCCCAGACCCTTCCCGGACACGCCAGCAAATGTTCTCCAGCAATTTAGCATGAGCGGCAAGGTGACCGTCGTCACCGGCGCTGCCGACGGTCTGGGCTACGCGGTGGCAGAGGCAATCGCAGAGGCCGGCGGCGATGTAGCCTTTTGGTATAACTCGTACGTCTTGCACGCTGTCTCCAAGTGGTTCGGCAGGCACATGTTTATCTTGCTAGAAATGATGCCGCCGTCTCAAAGGCGAAAGCTCTCGGCGAGCAGTGCGGTGTTCGCACCGCGCCGTACCAGGTCGACGGTGTGTCAGGTGCAGCTCCACTCCTCACAAGTATATACTGATTGCAATGACTAGTTTCCGATCCGGAGCAGGTGGAAAAAGCTATGACCAAAGTTGTACAAGACTTTGGCAAGATTGATGTCTTTGTTGCAAATGCGGGTAATTTTCGCGCAACCCTCTTCCCATGTTTGGCGCTCATAGTCGACAGGAATGGCCATTTCGAAGCCAATTCTCGACCAGACTTTGCCCGAATTCAATCAGCAAATGTCGGTAAACGGTGGGTACCACTCGTTCAAGCCCATCGATAATGTCTGACTGTTGAGCAGTGAATGGCGTGGTTTACTGCGCAAAATATGCCGGCCAAGTGTTCAAATCCCAAGGCTTCGGGAATTTAATCATCACCTCCAGCATGAGCGGCCACATTGTCAATGTGCCGACCGATCAGCCAATTTACAACGGCACGAAAGCTTTCGTCACCCACTTTGGAAAGTCGTTGGCTCGGGAGTGGCGAGACTTTGCACGGGTCAACATTGTGTCTCCTGGCTTCTTTGATACGAAGATGGGCGCTAGCCGTGCTGCTGTGAATGAAGCATATAGAATGGCGGTGCTTGGGCGACAAGGCCACGTCAAGGAGATTAAAGGCATTTACTTGTACCTTGCTAGTTCTGCGTCGTCTTATACGACAGGGTCGGACATTTTAGTCGACGGCGGCTATGTATTGCCTTGAGATAATCTCGAGTTAAAACCGTCTCACAGTCAGCGCTGAGTCCTTGGCGGGCCGAGTAAATTTATATGCGCTAGACAACCAGCGCTCTTTCGCTAGGTCTACAGCCTTTTGGGTAGATGTAATCATCTAGATAAGTACCATGGCTAGAAGCACGTAGACGGACCAATATACTAACACGTCAGCCTTTGCGCCGAGCAGGGACGCCGTGCTTTGTTCTTCCTCGCAATCCTGTCTAAGGTTCTGCCATGTGCCCTGGCTGCATTATCTCTCTCTCAGGACATCACCCGATACATTCGTATCTTTAAACAAGCTCAACAGGCTCTTGCTGGGTTTGACGCGGCTGCGGACCTGTCTGGCCAGGTGACACTCCCTCTATCTCACTGGGTTGGTATGTTGAGCCTGCCTGGCCTGATGCATGTGTTCCCACCGTGCTGGGTTGGGTTGGTAATTTGCGGCTGGTAGGAAAATGTACGCGGATTGGGAGCACGTTTTTGCAACATGAGCGACGATGTCGATGTCGTGGGGCCCGACTTCTTTCTGCAGTAGAGTAGGGAGGCGCCGACGGCGAGGAGCACAACACCAGCAATGCTTCCCAACAATGCCGAAGACGGCTCCTCCAGATGGGCCCTGGCTAGCTGAAGCGTCTGCAGAGCCTATTCTGTGGTTGTCTGTGGTTGTCTGTGTCGCTGTTTACAATGTGACTTAGAGTGGTAATGCTTATGGCAATTGATCCGGACGCAACCTATAGCGACGAACAGTTAGTACTTGTTATAGATTAGTCTTATTTTACATACTGAGATAAGCTTGATCCCCTCAGCTTCGACACTCTCTCGAGCCAAAGGTGTGCGTGTTACTGGCGACTCCCTAGCTAGTGTGGAGCCGAGATCCGTGACAGTACCCGTCCAGGTGACGCCGCCTGCGGCTGCAAGTAGCGTGGCAACCGTGTTCATTATTGTTGTACATAAAGAAAATAAGTCAAGCATCTGAACATGTACGGCCATAGCCGAGTGAACAGTCTGGATCCCGTCCGATCTCCGATAGACAACCACTTGAGCGCCAGATTAGTAGTTGGGTCGGTGACGACCAGCGAACACCGGGTGCTGTACGTTTTTCATTTTTTATCACTTTTTTCTTCTTCTTTCTTTCTATTTAACCCTTTTCTAGTGCGCTATTTATATACTTCGCTAGCTATAAGAGTAGAGTAATACCGCGCTTTAAGGCCGTAATTCTAATAATAACTCTTAGGAAGTCTTATTTAAAAAGCCCTAGTCTTTTTTATAAAAATCACTAATTTTTATATAACGCTAGAGCACCCCTGCTATAGAGGTACTACGCTAGTAGGGGCCCTAGTAGGAGGTATTTCTTACCTACTAATTACTAAAAAAAAGCCCTAATTTCTCTAAGAATTAGTAAGAGAAACTCTCCCCTAACTTAGGTAAGAGTTACTCTTAAGAGAGTTATAAAGTTAATATCTCCACTTACGCCTTATACTCTCTTAATAATTCCTGAGACTGAGAGTTAATGTCGGAATCACGGCCTAACTTAGGCGAGAGTTTCTCTCAAGACAGTACAAAGCTAACGTCCCCGCCCGCCGCTTGTACTCTCTCGATACTTCCTGAGACTGAGAGTTAATGTCGGAATCACGCCCTAAGGCTTCGTTCGGTACGCCGAGACGCTATAATATATACACGCTCTTAATTCGCCATGTGCACGGATTAGAGTGGCCTATATTCTGATGTTTATTAGCAAACTAATAACATGAAAACGCTGAGGAACTATACCTTTTGAGCCTCTCTCTCCAAACGTGTCTCTTTACCACCCCCTCATCAACGAAGTATCTCTTTCTGTCGTTCGTGCTGTAATAATATCATCAGCGACTCGGGTTACGACTAATCCGTACCACTACTCCGATTAGTTGCTATGATATCATTAGTACTAGTCAAGAGTAGTTCTTAAAAGAAGAGTCCAGGCAAAGGTGTGAGGTATTAGGCAAGAGGTCCTAATCGTGCGTAGGCATATCTAAAGGCGCCTGCTAACATTTGACTAGGTCAGCCCTCTAATTACTTAATCAGCCTGCGAAGTAGGCGGTTCTCTCTACTCTCTCGTTCACTTTGACCGTAATCTCCCCTTTCCTCGCAATGAATATGAACACGGGCTTCTGCGCTAGCCCGCTCATACTCGAGCTATGTACCTCACACACTCGCTTCGGCTAGACGAGTCCCGCGCACTAGGAGTGAAATAAAGGCGGTTCCTTAGCTTTAAAAAGAATTAGTAGCAGCTTTGAAAGAGATAGATAACCATGGTTTTACTCGGCTAGCATGTTTCATTGTAGAGTAGCTAGCTGTAGGTGTTGCTATCTTAGGTATAAGTCAACGAATTCCATTAACAGTCGCAACTAAGCCGGAATATTAAACCTAATCCATGACAAGGCCACGAGATTTAGTGTTCCTTAGGTCCAGAGTATTTCTTGGTGCGCCATACAAGGTACAGGTAATCACCACCGCGGCCCTTATTAATATCATCTGACTTGTGGTGCCAGCCATTTGGAGGGTTGTAATGCGCTTCACCAGTCCTCCAGAGGGCAACATCAGTAACGAAGCTGTAGTAAAAATAAAATTAGACCCAGTAAAAAAACTTGCATTATAGAGGCGAACATACTGGGTGGCATTCATATCATTAGATAATGCGAGGTAGCGGTAGTCACCGCCGGCACCCTTAGCTAGGTCATCACGCTTATCATCAGGGTTACCGCGAATTTCAACCCATAAGTTGTCGACCATCTGATTGGAGCTTGGCGCACGGCAGATGGTAAGCCAAACATATCTAGTATTCAAGTTGAGGTTATTTCCTTTTTCTAAAGGGGGTAGGATAATATATGAAGCTTACTCGCCACCAAAGCCCTTGTTAATATCGGCAGACTCGCCATTGATTTCGTTGATGGAGCCACCTGGCTTGCCATCGCTGTAAGAGGTCTGCTTTTTATCAGGGAAATCACCAATTATAATTGAAGGAATGCTCATACCTCGAACCAAGAAAGGAATTCGCTATGGTTGCGAGTAGAGCCCGGAGGATCGGTGGTAAACTCGGAAGACATCTTGAGAGAAGGGTTGAAAAGATAACAATTGAATAGTCAGAGTAATCGTGGAGGGATATGATTTCTGAACCCAAGATGGGACCATAGATCTTGTTTATATATGACACGCTTATAGAAACTTCCCTCAGGAGGCACAGGTCTAAATCTATGACGCACGAGCTATATATAACGGCCTGTAGCTAATCCTCACTACGAGACTATGACATAGGTATAATAGCCTGATATATCTACTATTATCGTAACTAGATCATTTTTAGGTATGCTTATTACCTGGGCAAGCGGGGGAAACAAAGATCGCCGACCCACACAACCACCACACATAACTACTACACACAACTACTACATACACCTACCTGACCGGCGATAACATTGTCCGCCCATCGAGATGTGGGCGATGGCGCGTGGCTATGAGGAATGGCATCGCAGTGGCATTTTCTGCGTGGAGACGGGTCAGCAGCTGCATCTCCGAGCCCAGGTATATGCATCCATGCCTGAAACCTGCATCGAGAGTGTTTACTTGGGAGCTGCCAAACGCCTAAACAAAATGACCGAGAGTATAATGGCGGGAGGGCAGATCAGGCTTTTTTGCAGCTCCTATCCTTGTCGGACTGCTTTATATGGTGTCGCTTCAGGTAATTGACGGGTCAAATGGGCATGCGCGGCTTGATATCGTCCTTGGGTTCGGCAGCCACGTCGCAAAGCGGGACGAAGAATTTTTGTTGCAGGCGATGTTTTTGCCACCCTATAGAGCGCGACATCAGGAGAATGCGATGCGATAACATATCTAGAGCCGCTATTTTTTCGACTGACGGGGCAAAAATGATTCTCATATCCTGAGGAATGATTTAGGAGATAGGATATAGATGCGCTTGGATTGATTACGTGACTTTGCGTGCCGCTTCAGTATAAATTTCATTGTTGCGCAGCTGGGTGACCTTCAAGCATACACAAATGCAACACACTTTAACATTGCGTCATGATGTAGTGATAGGTACTTTTAGAACCCTTGTGCATCGATGAGTTGTCATGCATAATATCCGTTAGACATTAGGACACTACAAATGTTTAAGTCTGATCATATGCTATGTTACTCTGTCGTTTCATTTAGCATCTATATAATAAGCCTTGTGCTTCAACAGCATATCGTTAGCAGGACAGCCCTGTGCTACGAGGAGATAATAGATTTACTCAATCAATCGCAGATAGAGTCCATTTCATACGTTGAGTATCCAAACATTCTCTAATATTTCCTAAAGATAGCTAGGTATAAGGAGCCTACTAAGCTGCAAGCCGTGTTGTTCTAAGTTATTATATAAACCCAAAAACTGTTTTCGCGAATATCTTACTCTATCTTCTCCACCTCAGTGTGCAACCTAATGTTGTGCTCTCAGCTGATGTTACTAAAGAAGCTTATCCTATCCCATATATGGAAATTGGTCCAAGTACAACTCTGCTTGCCCAATCTCTCGGTGAGGTTGACAAGCTTAGAGTCGCCGCGGCGGTTGTCCTTCTCTGCGGCTAAAGCTCTCATCTCTTGACTCGTTACGTGCCGCTGAAAACACACTTCTTGTCTTTAAGGTAAGCAATCCACGCGACCATAGCACGGTGGAAATTCGTTTCGTGTTGGCTAACAACACGGATCTTGAAATTGGTGGTAGTGATGTCATATACGGATACAGTGAAGCCAATGTCGGAACCTCCCTTAATGCGAAATCCCTATATCTAGACAACAACTTCTGGGGGTGATGAAAAAGCGCGTTCGAAGTTAATCTCCCCCTCGACTTCGAAGAACGAATTTTCCTAGTATGTGTAGCTAGAATTATTAAACATGCCAGTCCGAACATCCGAAATTTAGGGGTTATCAATTTTAAGCTATATCACTCTAGCTATTAAGACTATTAGGTTATATATATAGAGATAAGAGATATAATTATATTAAAGTAAAGTTCTATCTAGTAATATTATAAATAAAAGTTATATATACTATAGTTAATAAAGAATTATTTTTTAAACTTTATATATATATATTTTTTAATTCTAATTATATATAAAAAAGTAAAATAAATAGAATTTTAGAAAAAAGTAAAGTTATTATATATTTTTTTTTTACTAATAAAAATATTAACTATACTTATATTATATATTATTTGATTTTTATAGAATTAGTATAAAATAACTAAATTATATTTATTTATATAAAATTATTAAATTTACTTACTAAAATATAAATTTATAATTAATTATTTTATATAATATTACTTAGTATTAGTATTTTTTTTTAAAAAAAACTATATATATTTAAGTTATAAATATAAAATATAAATTTATAAATATAATTTAATAAAAATATTTTCTTTAATTATTTATAAAATATATTAAAAATTTAAAATATTAGTTAAGTAATAACGATTATAAGAGAAGTATTATAAAGGTTTAAAATAAAAGGGTTAGCTTTTTTATAGTTATAATAATAACTTTTTTATATTTTTTAAATTTTAAATTTTATTATTTACTTTATAATTAAAAGCTATATATAGTTTTCTTTTAATCTCTAAAGATATTTTAGTAAATTATAACTCTTAAATAATCTATTACTTATAATATAATAAACTATATATAATATATCCTTTTTCTATTTACTTATAACTCTTAATTAAGATACTAAAATACTATTTATATATATAAACTACTAATTATATTAATACTAGTATAGCTATTATTATAAATAGTAATAAGTATATATTATATATATAACTATATAAGTTATTTATAGATTTAGATAGTTAGATAATATTAATTAATATATTACTACTACTAGTAGTCTTACTAGTTATAGCTTTTATAGCCTAGTAATCCTATTATTATGTCTATAGAGTTAGCTATATATAGCTATAAGTAGCTAGAATCTAGCTAGTCTAGCTAGTAAGAATTAAGCCTTTTATATACTATATATCTAACCTCTTTAAGTCTAACACCTATTAACTATTAATCTAGTCTTAAATAGAGAGCTTATTAACGCTAATAAGCTACTAGTCTATACTATTATCTAGATATTAAACTAGATAACCCTAAGGTCTAATACTACTCTTAGAGAGATAATAGCTTTAAAATATATACTATATATTATATAATAGCTTATATATAATAGCTAATACTTTAGGTACTTTTCTAAATTATCTTTAATAATATTATACTAATACTTTAATTAAATTAATTAAAATTAAAATAAATAATAATATAAACTTAGATAATATTAATATTTATTAAAAATTATTTTTAATAGAAACTTTATTATAATATTTATTATATTTTAAATATTAAGATTTTATTTAAAGTTTAGTTAATAAAAACTATTTTTATTATAAAGTAAAAAATAAATAATATTTAGATATTTTATTTAAAAACTTTTATAAATATTAAAGACTTTATTAAAAGTAAAGCTCCTATAAGGACTCCTTATAAGTAACTAATATTAGTAATATAGCTAAAATTACTAAAATAGCTAAAATAGTATTAAAAAGCTATTTAAATTAATAAGTATTATAAACGCTACTATATAAATGCGGGGCTAAGCTAGACTATCTAGGAAGACACGCCCGTAGCCTAGTTAGAATATAAGGTTATATAATAGCTTATTAGATTATTAAGATAAGCTAGTAATATAAGATTATTAGGATAGTTAGATAAGCCTTATAAGCTAGAACTATAGTAGAGAGATAGATAGGTACTTAAGGAAGAGGTATTTTTATAGCTAGGTAGTCTAGATCTCTACTAATTAATCTAAGTAATACTAAGTAATTAGTTTTAAGAGTTCTACTCTTAATAATTCCTTATACTTAAGATACTACTTATTACTATAGTATAGTATCTAAACCTAACTCACTACCTAAGAAATAGACTAACTATAGATTAGGAATAAGCTATTATTATAATAAGGTAATAATACTAGTTAATATCTTATTTTATAATATATAAAGGAGGAATTTTAAAATAAGTAGAGTTTTTTTAAGTAATATTATATTTCTTTTTCTTTATAAATAATAATAGTTTTTTTAGCTAAAAAATAAAATAATAAGATTAATAATTTCTTTTCTTTTCTTCTATATCTTCTATTAGTACTTTTACTTTTATATACTTATTAATAATTACTATAAACTTAAATAATAATATTTTTATTATTAGTTTAAGTAATAATTTTAATATAAATTAAGTATTATTTAAGGGTTTTTATAATAACTATTTAATAAGTTTTTTTAACTAAAAGTATATTATATTATTATAGTAAATATTACTTTTATTATTATATATTACTTATTTTAATATTATTTTTTATTTATTATTTATAAATAATAATTATAAATGCTAATATAAAAGTGTTAATAATAAAAATAGTTTTAATAACTATTACTAATTTTTTAAAGTTTATAAAGTAGTACTTATAATACTCTTTAAAAATAACTTATTAATCTTTTAATATACTAATTTAAAAACCTAATTTATCTAATTTTAAGTACTTCTTACTATAATAATATAATAATATAAAATTAATATATAACTAATACTTTTAATTATATAATAAATTTACTAGGAAGTATCTATTTTAAATAAGTATAACTATAAAATAACTTATCTAGCTATAGTTATACCTAAAGTAAAGGTTAATATAAGTAATAAATAGTTCTATACTTATTAAAAATTACTACCTATTATACTAGTACTATAAATTCCTTACTATAACCTAGAGCCTAGATTAACTATTTACTTAGAATAGTATATATAATAATTACTAATAGGTATATAGAAGTAGGAGTATTAGTAGAAGATATAGAAGAAAAAGATTAAATTATTAAATTTAATATTCTATCTTTTAGCTAAAAGAATTATTATTATTTATAAAAAAAAGATAATTATATTAGTTAGAAAAAATTATACTTATTCTAAAATTCCTTCTTTATATATTATAAAATAAAATATTAGCTAATATTACTATTTTATTTATTTTAATAGCTTTTTAGTACTATTTTAATTATTTTTATAGTTTTAATTATACTACTAGTATTAGTAGCTTATAAGGAGTCTCTATAGGAGCCCTACTTTTAATAGTATATAATTATACTAATAGCTGTAGACACACTTACTATTATAAATCTAGCTATGTATTTTTAGTTTAGAGCTCTTGGAAAGTATACCTGGGTATAAGTATTGTAAGAGCCTTCAAATCTACTTAGTTGTTAGACTGAGGTGGCTTGATCCCGAGTTAGCACATGACTAGGCCAGACTATACTAATCATGAATAGCGTAGCATGGCGTAGCATGGCGTGGCGAGGAACATATCTCCCCCGCAGTTGCCATTAAACTGATATGTGATAGTCGTTTAACATCTGTGGTATGCTATTACGACTCTGCAGCCTCATTCCCGTTAGAAAGCCCATTTCTCAGTTCTCAGAACAGGATTTACACCAATGCTCTGGCCTGTTGGTCTGCCAGCTATACCAAGCTCCTAGAGTTATGCGCAGAACATGACCATGTCGAGATCGACGTCGGGAGATTTCGCGAAGCGTATGAAGATTCACAACGCGCCGCCACGCGATGCTATATGAACCGCAACCTTACATTACGTTCCGTCCTAGAGCTATGGGCCCGGCCTCTCCCCGCCGCTATGCATCGGGAAATCGCCCATGTCTTGTCTGCACATCCGGGGCTATCTACTTCCCAGCCTGAGAAGTACGTTGGCCTAGCCCGTCAGAACGATTGTACAGTCATTATTGAGGTATTCCGGCCGTGGTTCATTGCTTTTGGGCGTACCTTCCCCAAAGAATATGTCCAGGACTTGTTAACCCTCACAGAGGCTGCAAACGCGGCTGATTGAAGTATGGCTGGGGCAAACGATAGTCGGTCCGTGAATTCCAGCGGGTGGGAATCGAGCTTCGCTTCTTCCTTGTCCAAAGTCCTCAAACGGCTGGCCCCGGTCTCCATTGGGTACCTCCTATGGTCCTGTTTTTTTGCAGGCCTCGATTATCCCGCTGTGGCTCCCAGTGATGCCGGCCTGCAGCTTCCGCCGTTGGCTCTCTCAACCCTTACACCAGCTGATGTGTTACACGCTCGTTGGCTTGACTCTGCTATGGGGATACCTGCATCTGCCATGCCCAGCGGGTGGTCGGCGGCCCTTCGCTGCGATGGCGCGCGGATACCTACTTGCACATTATATAGTGTCTTCATTCTGAATGACCTGCAGGACTTCTGGCTGGACGGGACGTCTGTACAGCAGCGCAACTGGGTACTGTCTTTCCTCAAGATGGGCTGGGACTGGGATCCAACAACCCTGATTATGCAGTTTGCAACCTTTGTCGATAGACACGCTCAGCGCTTTCCTATTGTATTTGATCTTCTGGTCGCTAACTTACTGCTTTTTACTGGGGCGCCAAGGTACTGTGGACTGGCTCGTGGGTTGGCTGCCCTAGACTATAACGCCAGCAATTCCGCCATTGTAGAGGGAGCGATTGACCTGTGTGATGGTTGCTCTGCGGCTCTCGATGGCCTTATTTTTACGAAACAGCGCTGTTCCGACTGTGGCCATGCCTCGCCTATTCAGTTCATAACCGCTGCCGAGGTCAAGGAAACTCTGTCAGATATTCTGGACAATGACTTTCTCGAAGATGGGTGGGTAGACGAATGCACTGCGGCGATCTACCAGCTCGCTACAGCTTACGGAGTGGCGAGTACGGGAACGGTGCAGAACACAGTTCTACGACTTACCCGTTTCCTCCTTGCCCGTGCTGGGATCTGGCATGCCATTGCCGTAGCCGTAAGAAGAAGCACTGCGCAGACTTGTCAGCAATATTAGCTTATCAATATTAACAAAATACTACGTCACACCTGCTGGCACATGGGGTTAATGGTGCAAGACGTATAATCAGCCGAAGGCTGCGAGTCTGTGGGCGGGTTGGGTCACGCAGTGATCGGAATGGCCCGGTTTGCTTGGTACGGAGGTCAATAGGGGACGCTGATGCAACAAACGTGGTAGACTACTGCTATCCCTAGCTTCAATATCAGCACCTCTATTAAGGAATTACTGATAAACTATCTTTTGCTCCCTCCTAGCGGGCCAATAAAAGCGCTGTTCAGCCACTACGATCCTCGGGCTTTACGCTCGCGCCTGTCACGAGTAGCAGGAGCCTACCTAATATGAAGCTATTTTATAGAGGCGCACCTTTTTTTAGTTTGAGGCTTAGCAGTCTACCGCCTCTGCTGCCCTCCCTTTCCTTGTTCCACAGGCCATTCCACAAAAGCAGGCATTTTTATCCGTCTTCTATATGCTCTTTCCACTCGAACTACGGTATCCGTAATGTATTCTCTAGCCACTCGGGCATTCTCGGGCCAACTGTGGGAATATGTGATTTTCTATAGAACGGTTTTCAGATAGATGAAACGTACTAGTGAGTGTTTTCTTGGATATCTTGCCCCTTAGATAGCGGTAGTAAATTATAAGTATCACTGAGTCTGTCGTTTAGTCGTAAGTGTAATGCCATTTTATTATTATAATACTTTATTATGCCACCTTGTGGAGTTATTGACACTGAGACTACTTGAGTGATGCGCTCAGTTTCTACCGTCGGTTGATGTTATTTTTAGCCCGGGATTCAAGGAGAACTTCCTTCCGGGATGGCCCGAGGACCCCAGCGGCGTCATTTAGAGTCAGGGCATGAATTACGTTTTCATAGTTCAATTTTAAAATATTATCAGTGCTTTAAAACTGCTCCTTTCTAAGACGACCCTGGAACTGTGCGTTATCTAGCTCCTTCGTGTCGATGCCAAATAGCAACGCGTAAACGGGCGCTAGGCTGTGAGGTCCGCACGGCCGAGCGTCACCACTCTCTCGCCGTTTCTCGAAGAAATTCTGGAAATACGCCTCGAGTGCCGCATCAAATCTTTGTCCTTGCTCGGAGGGGATGTTGGCTAGTACAGCGAGACACTCCTGCCCCTGCCCCTGCTCGACCACGGGAATTGTGTCTACAATGGCTGCTTCGACCACATTCGCTTGCTGTTGAGTAAAATACGGGAGGCTGATGTAGTGAGGGTGAGTGGTGCTGTCGATTCGTCGTGCTGCGTTGGCATCATTTTCCACGTTGATGAAGTCGTGGATGAGGAGGCGCATCTTAAAGCCGAGAATGGGGTCCGCGGCGACGGCAGATGTTGTAGTAGGTAGCGCGGAGATTGGGCTTCCGGTGAGCTTGTGCTCGAGCTTGAGCTTTTTCTTATTCATTTTTGCAAATTTGACACTGTGGACGATGGTTGGACCTGAGGCTTTGAAGAGAATACCTCTCTGATAGGCGAACTTGGAGTATATCAAGTAAAAGAACTAATAGTTGATAGAGAGGAAGACGGGAAGGGAGAAAAGAAGAAGAAGTAATTAAATAGAAAAAATAAAATAAAAAGAGCCTTTGGTGGCTTAAGGGTGGTAAAAACCTTGATTGGTTTTCTCATTCTCAAGGTGACCTAGATACCCAAGGTACTTGGTCGCGATGCCTTCACATTTGCGTGCTCAGTAAATACGTCTATTCCATTTGCCACAGATCTATGTGGCAGTCGAAAGTGCCAAGAATATTAAAAGGCGTGATAGAATGACTCGTAGCGGTTGTGAGGCAGGCTGATATGCATATCTGTAGTTGATTTTCACAACTAAGAAAATTACTCCACGATCGCTGATTTAGGAAGTCTAAAGGCTAATTTAGTAGGGCTGAGGCCGTGGCTGAGGCGGGCTGACTACTAGTACTTCTCTTATAGTGTGGTTAGCTAGTATATTCAAAGTACCTTTGATCCACTCATACCATTAGTCAAGGCCCCTGTAAGTGACCTTGGGGCTTCAGCTTTTCCTCGGTAGGGTAGTCAAGAATAGCTACATAGCCAAGACTCGTCCTATTCTATTTATTCTACGTCTTCGTCGCCCCATTTTCTAGGTATTTAGTTGACCGTCTCTATTCTAGACCGACGCTGCCCGCGTCATTGCCCGGATCCTCGCACCCGCTCTGGGGGGGCTGTGCCATATGTGGCGGAGGGCGCATGCCGATTGCAAAAATAGTATCCTTTGTTATGATGAAGAGCTTTTTTACAAGGTTCTTCCTAGTACCAGGCAATCAGGTTCCGTCCGGGTAGGCGCTATTACCGGGTCCTTTAGGTTCGCTTCTACTTTTTTTAGTAGTATCTTTCATTAACATGAAGAGATTGACTGCAAAATTCCAAGGTAACGGAATGCGTCCGGGCAGTCGCCACTTTGGGTTCCTTGGGCGATAATACTGCTCTTACTATTAACTAGTAGTTACATACCTAGTTAGTAGGTCTCGTCGCGATCTCTCAGCCTCTTCTGTTGGAGCTAGTCCCTTTTTGGAAGGACCGCATGAAGTCACGGAAGTTCCCTTCCAAGCGCAGCTCTAGAAGCACAAACAAATTGGAAGCTAAATTTAGCCATCTTACTCAATACATTGCTTATGACTTGTAGATGTTGCCGAGGGGCACACTCAACAGCCTATCGGCGTAGTGACACTGAAAAATCTACAGGGCCAACAAGGTGCTGCTGCCCGACGACAGTAGGCATTCCACAAAAAATTTGAAATTTACATCTATATCTCCTTATGGTTGATTGCGATAAGTCTCGACGTTGACAGAACTCACTCTGTCCCGATAAACATTGCTGTAATAGACAGAACGTCGACCGCCATCGAAGACAAGATCGGAAACCATTTCCGCTAGGCTAGCTCCAGCCACCTTTTCAGAGAGTCCAGCATCATCACAACAAGCTCGCAGTAACACTACGTAACTACTCATCCTCGTCCATGATGAGGTTGTTTCCTTGTGCTCATTTATCCACTTTTCAGCCCTAGTGATAGTGCATAGTGCCAAGTGTAACTCGTCATATCATCCCGGATATAGGCATGACTACAAGGGGCTGACAGACCTTGTACATGTAAAGTTTATATTGTATAATATCAATGTCTATATCATATTCATGCCAGCCTTGATTTCCCTGCCAAGACTCGCAGGGGAATCTCTAGAATCCTGGTTTCAAGCTTCTCAAGGCGGATACTCAAAGTCATGCTACCTTTGACATGGGAATACTCCGAGTATTAAAGGACGCCATCGCCAGCACCAGTGTAGACCAGTATCCATCAACCATTACTCACTACCAAAGACCAACACAACTCTCTACAAAATGACTGGCCTCACATTCACCATTGCTTCAAGCATCCTCCTCGCCCAGGCTGTTCTTGGCCAGGTGCGTTCCATTACCACGGCGCTCAGTAGTGCCTACAAATGTCTTTCTGTTTTATGGCCAATTGTTACAGTCACTAATCGCAGTTGTCTCAACAGAACCAGTGCCCGAACGGCTGGGGATCTACCCAGTTCAACAACAACGAGGTTCACTGCTGCTACGGCTCAATGACCGTCAACAACAACGAGGGCTTTTGCTGCGTCCACGGCAGCGGTGGTTCCGGCGCCATTGCCATCGACGTTGGCGATTGCTTTCCCTTTTGCTCCGACTCGGCGAGTCGAAATGTGCAGATTGCCTCGCCTTCGCAGAAGTGCATTGACAATGTCCCATTTTCGGCAGCGGATTATTCGCAGCGCGTCTCAGCCGCGTCCAAGTCGGCGGTAGCATCGCAGACGGGCGGTTCTCAGATCGTCAGCAACAGCGCCTCGGCCACCAAGGCTCCGTCTCCGACCGGCAGCAACGGCGCCCCCGGCAGCGACGGCGCCTCAGGCAACAACGGTGCGGCGGGCAGTAACGGCGCGGCGGGCAGCAACGGCGCCCCGGCCACCAAGTCTCCGTCTTCGACCGGAAGCAACGGCGCCTCGGGCAACAACGGTGCGGCGGGCACCAACGGCGCTCCGGGAACAAAGTCTCCGTCTCAGACAGGCATCAACGGCGCCCCTGGTAGCAACGGCGCCTCTGCCACTAAGTCGGGCTTGTCCTCTGGTGCGACGGGTGCGGCTGCGTCGAGCTTGGGCAGTAAAAGCAGCTCCGCTTCCATCGTCATCACCAACGCGGCCTCCTCTGTTACCCACGGCCTTGTTCAGGTCGGTGGCATTGTGGCTGTGGCAGCCATGCTGGCTATTTAATGGTGCATGATTGCCCAAGGAACAGCCTACACACCTATATACTATTGTCTTTAAGCAGGCCGCTCTGGCTTTTGCATTAGATGGCAAATAGTGCCTATAAATAGCTCTAATAATTCTTACCTTTTATTATTAGATAGAAATATCTCTCCACCTTTTTAAAGTAGCGTTGTGTAAGTGATGGCAGTTGTGCCTGCCTTGGCGATAAGAAAGAATGGATTGCCTAGAAAGTTTAAGCACCTATACCTGCCAAGTTATATCCCTATTATCGAACAAGGTTTTTTATAGTAAAAGAAATATCAGACGGGTATAACTGTAATAGGGTATCAAAAGTCTTTACTATAAGCGATTTTTATACTAGAATATTACTATTTTAAAAACTAATAATAACTTAAGTATTTATTTTAAAATTCTATAAAAAATAGCTTTTTCTTTTTTTTACTATTTCTTAAATATATATATATTATACTATTTTAGAAATTTACTTATTATACTATATAGTTAAAGTAAAGATTACTTTTTTTAAAAAAGAAAATCTATATTTTTTATAACTAGTTATAAGTTTATAAAATATTTTTATTATTTAATAATATATTAAGTAAACTTCTATTATATATTAAAAGATTATTAAGTAAGTATTTTATATAATTCTTCTTAAACTTATTTAAGATATATATTATATTATAAAATATCTATTAGTACACACGTTTCATAGGTGACTATGTTTAAATAATACTCGCCTACCCTAATAGGGCTAAAGGGCTAAAGGCAGCTGTATTTTCTTGCCGCTGAAGCCCCACTTTGACTCAGACCAGCGTCGACTCATCTCCTGCTTGTTCATGAAATTACATCTAGGAAAAACAGCATCACACTGACTTGAGCCTATATAACGATATCGTGCGCTCGTACTTGTGCATGACGGCATCTACCATCAGTCTGGTCGCTTTTATATCTTTGCGGTCTCTCATTATCATCCTGCATTTCTTCAACTACCATGAGCGCTTCACCTCCACCGACTCCGCCCTCAGGACCTGTGCTTGACGAAGAGCAGAGATTCAAGACCATAACCTCGCCATGCGAGTGGATTGAAGATTATCGTCCCGGTGGATATCATCCAGTCTTGCTCGGCGACCTCTTCAATAACGGTCAATACAAGGTTATTCGCAAGCTCGGTGAAGGGTCCTATTCGACAGTCTGGCTGGCCCGTGACGAGCGGCAAGTCAAGTCATACACGCGATGTTTGGTTTCAGGGTGTGATTTACTAACCTACTTACAAGAAAACAAAGATATGTCGCGCTGAAAATTCTTATCGCAGAAGCCTCCGGACAGGCAAGCGAAGTGCGCATCTTGCAGCACCTAGCAGCGGTTGCTCCAGCAGAAGAGCAACGCTACATCACGCAACTACTTGATGAGTTTGAGCACTGCGGCCCTAATGGAACCCACAAATGCTTGGTCTTGGAGCCCATGGGCCCAACTGTGAACTCCATGGTTGAGGAGCTGCCTCAGTTCAAGCCTCGTCGGCGGCAGATGAGAGTCCGTTATCCGCCAAATATGGCAAAACGTATTCTGAAGCAGTCTTTACAAGCGTTGGCGTTTCTTCATTCAAACGGCGTTGCCCATGGCGATTTTCAGCCTGGAAACATGCTCTTTTCTTTGCAACATCTCGACTCAGCTACAGAAGACATTCTCCGGCAGGAGGAAGACGTACAGGCAAGATCAATCTCGCCTCCGGTGCAAAGGCTGGATGGTAAACAGGACGCTTGGGCGCCGCGATATCTCTGCATTGCGCAGCCACTATCAGAATTTACTTGCTATGAGGGAGATTTCAAGATCAAGTTGGGCGACATGGGTGGCGGTAAGTACTTTCATGGCGGACTGTACACGAGGAAGCTTACTCATGACTCTGGCTATACGCAACAGCCTTCTTTTTGAATGATCCGCCGTTGAAACCAATTACTCCGCGCGGACTTCGCTCGCCCGAATTGATTCTCACTGGAGACGTGGATCAAGACGTAGATATATGGAGTTTTGGCTGTCTTGTTTTTGAACTTTTGACCGGGCGGCCTCTCTTCTGTGTACCAGGGTCCGAATTCGAAGACGACGACCATCTGCTCTCTTTGACTGCCCGGCTTGGGACTCTTCCTAGCAGGCTGTTTAAGCTGTGGAAAACATCATCGCTATACTTTACATCGGATGGGAGGCTTTTCAACAACCAGATCGGAGGAGTGCCCAAGAACAGGGAGCCACTGGTGGTGCCACAGCAGTCTATGGAAGAATTGTTCGACAAGGCGGAGCCTGATATTGATGAAAAGGAAGGCTACCAAGTGAAGAAACTAATCAGGTGGATTTTAGACTATGATGCTGCAAAGCGACCGTCGGCGGCCGAGCTTCTACTTGATCCATGGTTTCGCGCAATTGAAGGTGATGCGAACTTGTCCAAGGCATCTCTTGTCTAGTTCTGCCGATGACGTACTATAGCGCCAGTTGAATATTTCTCCAGTGCCAGAAGACTAGCGTGACTCGGCGAAACACTCACGAGCGGAATCGGGCTATACTGAATGTAATCATCCAGGCGAATTCAACCAATTCTAGGTGCAGACTTGGGGGCGGCAGCGAGTCAGACAACGACGTGGGACCACCAGCCTATGGCGGAATACAATGGCTATCTATTTGTAAGAGGAAGCGGCAGCCGCGGCCTCCTTTTCCAAAAAGAAAAGAAAAAGAAGAGAAAAAGAAAAAAAAAGATCTTCATGGGTCGCTAGCGGAATTACCTGCATGTGCGTAGCATTTTGGCTTTTTAGCGTCAAGTTGACAATTTTAGACAGAGTCGTGCCGGCCGCTGAATATGCTCAAGACAATACGTGCCTTTGCTTATTCTCAACTAAGAATCCAGGTGGACATGAGGGAGGTTCGCAGGAAGGACAAAACTCGCAATTCAAATCAACCACAAAATAACATGACTACTATTTGGCACTCGTAGCCGCATGTCAAAGTATGGGGGGGAATTTCGGTGCGCTACGCGGGAATAACTTTGATCAGTGAGCGGCCCCAGGCCCAGGCACGATCATGGAGATCGAACGATTTGTATCTGAGGGTAGTTACGGATTAGACTTTTTTTTGATCTGATGCGCAAGAAGCCCCGCCACCGGCCAGCTGTCAGTACTGATCCCATGCCGTAAATACTACGCTGAAGATGATCAACCTTCAGCTAGGGCGGGTGTGCAGAGCGGCCCACCAGCAACTTGCTGGGGGCTGGTTCTAGCTTCTTTGCCGACGGCAGCCGATCAACACTCCGGCCACCTTATTTATAGCACTGGCCATTATTTATAGCACTGGCCGCCTTATTTATAGCACTGGCAACAATAGAGGCAAAGCGCCGCAGGCAGCACAGAGACATCAAAGAAAGCATAGTAGTGCCCGTGCACGGGGGGGAGAGAGGCGGCAAAATAGTGATATAAAACATGGGATAGCTATCAAGTCTGCCCAAGGCCGCAGAAAAGTCCTGTAATCTAAAAAGAGCGAGCTTTGGAGAACCAAAAGGTTGGGGGGTCAAGGGTATTTCGAAAAAAAAAAAAAAGACAAAAGAATAAGCCTACACCGGATCTGCAGCAGCCAGAGGTAGCCACGGGCCAATATTCGCATCCCGCCTTGGCCCAGTGGATCATATTGATATGTGAAATTCATTACTCCGCGATGCAGATAATGGACCGACGACGGATCGCATGACTGGCACTTGGGCACTCGTGAAGCCGGGTAATGGTGAATTTCGGCGTCCGTCGTCCAACTACACGTACGACATGTTCCAAGACAAAACTTCGCAAATACAAGCTTTGCATGTATCGTCGGATGGGCTAGTCAACACATTTATTACTCCAATCCACAACACCTCGAAAAGGCCCTTTACAAGCTCTCCCGATGATGTGTTGTCGTCGTATCATTGACATAACGGCATGTCTCAGAATGGCGCAACAAACAGCAAGTCCCTTCACAAAGTCAATATCAGTCGATGTGTGGGCAGATTAACGTCTCCTGTCCTTGGCAGCTCGTTTCTACATGTACAGGCTCGAGAAATATGTCTGTTCAGCTGCCTTTGGTTTTTAATGACCACGGCCTCGCTCTCCGGCGCCTCATGGCAGTGGCTGCTCGAAAACGATCGTTACCAGAGGGTTCTTGATGCCGATCCAAAAGGCTGACATGCACCTCCACGTTGCCAAGACATGCACGTCTCGCCAACGACAGGTAAGCTATGCGACCCTAAAGTGCTCAGCTGAAGGCTGACAGCGAGAATTAGTGCATGAGAATGAACCTGTGCGCGAGCAAACTGGAAAATCGGAGAATACACGGCAGCGACGATCCGAGACGCCCAAGTAGAGGCACGAGTGCAACGGACGACGGGCCGATGTCGCATATCAAAGGCCTTGCTCAACCTGCATCATCAAGTTCACCTTGTCGCCCTGTTCCGACGTTGAAGAATCCATAGCGTCTCTTTCAGTATGCCGTCCTTGCCGGAAAAATCTGCGCAAGTAACCATCGTGGGGATGAAGATTGATTCCGTAACCCGTAGCACATCGGGCGATCATCTGCTGGAATCGATGGCAACGCGATGGGACGCCCTTCACGGCTAGTTCTAGACCTCGACCATGACAGCGCTGCCGTGCCGACTACATCGTGACGCAGGAAGCTGAAAGGAAGCTGAGCAACCCTCTTCTTTTCGGTTGGGTTGCACATTCACCTTGCAGAGTAAGCCTTTGCGCATAGCCATCCAGGCCGCAAAAAGTATAAAGCCAGGACGAATTCCCCCTCTCATGTATGTTTGCTTCAGCACCAAAACACAACAAAACACAACCAAGCAATTCTTCCAACCAAGATTCTTCAACATGAGATTTGCCATCATCAGCCTTCTCCCCCTCCTCGCCATGGCAAACGCCATTGGCGAGAGAGCAGACGACGCCAGCATCAACGGCATCGCGCCCAACGACGTCCCTCAGGACGACAATAACCTCTCGGGGCTCATGACCCCGGCCGAGAAGAGCAAGGCTGATCTTTATCAGAGATGCCCTCCCGCCTACCCCAAGTATTGCCCTGCTTACAATTTTTGCTGCCCCGCTCGCGCAATTGGCTGCTGCCCGCGCGCCTGCTGTCTTCCAGGTGCTACACGCTGCGTCAACGGATGGTGCGCAAGATAATTTGACTTGCATAACCAAGGCTGTAAGTATAATGATGAACCCTACTTGCGCATTCGCTAAACGCTGATGAAACTACCAGATGACTGTCGAAGCGGGACAAGCGGTCTTTGGGCGCGCACAATCAATATTCCAGCTGGCAGTCTACTTATATAGCGATCCGATCCTGACAATACAAAGTTGCTATTATTCCTGGCCATCAGACCTGTTCGCCCAGCCACCTTTTTGACAAGCACGTACTTTACACAATAGCCCGCGCAATGCTGGCGTCGCTGTGCTGAACCCTAGACAAGAGTTGTCTAAGAAACAAGAACAAGACTTGAATATAAATGACGTGTAGAGAACAGCCCACCCTACTAACTTGCAATTCACAACGTAGACTTGCCAAGTTTTGTGTCTAGAAGAAATCGAGAAGCAGTTACTAGCTCAGTCCGTTTATTAGAATTAATCGTGAATAAAACGGCACGTTTCCGCAAAAGTCGAGTTCGTGACAAGTACTCGTAGGTATGTACACTGAATAGACAGAGAATAAGCTATTTTTAGGTGCAGACTATTTTTAGAAAAGCACGAGTTACATGTACAATATACCTCTAGACATGGGTGGCCGGTGCTAGGAACGGCGTGGACGACGTGCCGTGCCAATGGCATGCGCAGTATTGGTACAGATTGCATAACCTAGTCTGAAATCGGTCATTTTTTTCATGTCGAATCAGAAAGCACTTCATATACCAACGGTGTGACAGTGGTCATTTTAAGTGACGATTGTATTACGCCCACCAGCTGCGTCTTGGCGCAGAAAAGAGGGATTAAACTACACAATACGATGATTCTATACGGCTTTCATGCTTGACATTAAAAGCTGGCGTTTAAGTTGGGTTCCCTCTCGCTCCTCTCATCGCCACACTGTCGAGCGTCATATAATTTTTTTGTACCTTGGTGCCTCCAGCCAAGGATTGGCACGATTCAACAGGAGCTTTGCCATTTTCAGTCTCCTTTCTGAGCATCGGCCATCCGCAAACGGCGGGGTACCGACATGATAAACGATGACCTGGAGATTGTCCATGTGAAAAACCTTGCCGAGGGTGCTAAGCTCGACGTTGCTCTCTGTGTGGTAGCGGAGGGAAGGTGGTGTGTACATCTGCCAGGGCATCTCATATACCTAAAAGGATGCCAGCTAGACGGAATATATATCAATCAAATCTATTAATTACTCCTCTATGCCACGAGAGATCAGTTGCCAGAAAATACCGTGACAGCTCGGGGGCAGGCTATTTTTCAGGTGACGTAGTTTGATAGCAAGTGATGTGCCTCAACCTTGAAGCCCAACTAACTAGTCACGCCAGCCAATAGCAGCATAATAAAAAATAGGTTTTATACCTAAATACATGCTTATTAAAGTGATGTATTTTATGAATAAATTTTTAGTATATTGAGATACTTCTTAGGAATCTTTTTATTCTATTGAAAGTTTCATCTTACTAATAATTATCGTTCGCGCCCACGGCCCGGCCTTGACGCACAGTCAGGTCGACCGGCGGCGACTACAGCGACAGCAGCCAGAACGGCGCCGACACTATCCTGGGCGCGCTGAGTCTCGCGATCTCGGCATGGCGTGAGTCGGCGTGTGCTGCGACTTTTGACACGATTACAGCCCGCGCGGCGCGGCGCGACGTCGCGCTTCAGAATTCGAGGTGCACCGGCACGCCGGCGCTACGAGGAGGGCCTGGCGCTGGCCATGAAAAGCAACATGGCAGGGTTCGTCAAGATGCTGTATGTGCGGGCGTTTTACTCAACGACGCGCTCGACGTCTCGGCCAAGGCGTACAACGAGCTGTGTGCCTACCCTACGAGGACCTGGACGAGGCGACCAAGGATGCGATTACGCAGGCCGAGATGCTCAGGCAGCGAGCAGAGCGCATGGCCGACTGGGAAGGTCATGTCGTTTCTGGCATTGTAATTCACAATGAAGCTATGCCTACGCCTTTCGTCCTTGTACCGTTTCTTAAAGATCCGAGTGTATGCTGTGAGATGATACAAAGCAGGAAAAGTTGGAGAAAGCTTGGCAGAGGTACTCAACAACGGTACTTGGCAACGCCCTCCGTGCTGCTGCCCACGTCCATAGACTATGTGTCAGGCGGCCACAGTCCCATTGCTCATTATATCAAGGCAAGCAAGCCTTACTCTTTCCGAGCAACACTCGCAATCGGCAAGACCGGTCCAACTCTGTGTGGTGAGCTGCAAGCCATTCTCTTCCTGAGCTCGCTTGCATACCAGCATCACCACGCCCGAGGCCCACGGCTGCCCCATGGAGAATGCTCTGTCAAGACCCGCCGCCATCCCGTCTGGTCAGACCACGTGAAGGATGCAAATACTCAATCCTCGTCTGCCGAGAGGGCCACCGATATGACCGGTCTCGTGCATACCCGCCGGGGCTAGAGAAGGGCGGACGGGTATCCATTCCGTTAGTCTGCAAAGCGCAGCTCTTGGTACCGCAGCACTGGCTTCTCCCGGCTGTGAGTGGCGGGATAGACAGGGCGAGCTCGCCTGATGAGGGGCTCTAGGCTCTGACTAGCGGACAATGCGACCTTTGGCTAGGCGGCCGCGAGAACGGGCCGCAGAGGGCGGACGGTCATGGGGGCGGTGGAGATGGTCGTTTATGGTAGCTAGCCTACTTGCCATTGTTCGGGTCAATGGAGTAAATAGTGTCATCACGTCAGAAGAGATTAGAGAGTATCGTGCCGCAGTGTCCGAAGAGAAGATGTGTATGCCGGTGTGAAGCAAGACCTGTCGAGCCTGCGTGCTGGAGAGCGTGTTCCTGGGCAGTGATAGGTGGGCCATTGTTCAAGCGATACAAGCAGCCATAAGCGTAAACGGCCAATTAATCGCAATAGATGCGGTTTGCGAGCGCCATTGTATGCTATTGTGCAAAGCGTCTGCTGCCGCTTTAATCCCAGATGCATTATTATTCACAACTCGCCGCCGCTGGTACAAGTTCAGGATATGCACTGTGAGCGAGTATGCACCTACCGAGTCTTGATTATGTCAGCGCAGCTTGCTGCGAGGGATCGCGCTTTTGGCTAGGCACGAAACTTTCAGCCAGAGAAGGACCTGAGCTTCACGAAACGACCACAAAACCGATCCCAAGGCCCACGACCAGGACCAAGGACCAACACAAAAAAAAAAGGGGGAAACGACACCGACAAGATGAGCTTCGTCCCCGTGAACCCGCGACCGATGCTGCAGGAGCTCGTCGACAAGACGGTCTCGGTGCGGCTAAAGTGGGGAGAGACCGAGTACAAGGGCAAGCTGGTGTCGCTGGACGCGTACATGAACCTGCAGCTGGCCAACACGCAAGAGTACATTGCGGACAAGTTTACGGCAGATTTGGGGCAGGTCCTGATCAGGTATGTGTTTCGGGGGGTTGGGGTTGGGGTTGTTTGCGAGAGCTTGGGGGAAAGGCGCAGTTGCGTAGTGGCGCGTTGGGGGGGAAAAGATGGCAGCTTGCTAACCAAGACGGTTTGTCTGCGCAGATGCAACAATGTTCTGTGGATCCGCGGCGCCGAAGATGGAGATGTCAAGATGGAAGGTTAGCGAGCGAGTGTGTGTGTGCGTGTGTGTGCGCGCGTGCTTGATTTGCCCGGCGTTTGGGTCTTGGGGATTTTTTTCTTGACGAGGTGCATTGGACGAGAGCTGCCGATTGATGGAAGCAGAAAGCAACACGACTGCGAAACGAGGATTGATTACAACTTCAATGCGAACGACGACGACAAAATTTTCGGTAATAGCTGCTTCATGACGTGGATTTGCGACGATGCGGTTTATCAAGATGATGCGACTGCGAAACGAGGCTGCAAGGACAGCGGTTGAAAGCGAGACGCGAAGTTGTTGGTTATCCAAATCGAATCGTCGACGGCTGTTCAAAAGTCGTCGCCTGGAATCTGGCGGTCATGAATTACATGCCGTAGTGTCAACGGCTGCTGTTGCTGTGGCACAGTCAGAATCATCTGCGCATTTTGTTGACACGAGAAAATGCGGCAGTCCAAGTCAGATATGCTGCAGGATATAGTGCAAATAAACCATGTCAATCAATGCAAAGAGATGGCCAGCACCAAACTCGTGTCGTCTTCAAACGACGTCTTTGGCTGTCTGGACCATGTGAATCGGTGCATGCGCAATTAGCTCAGGGATACTTGCATATACACACATGTCTCTACACGAAGAAGAAGAAAAAACAGAACCATGAATCATGCTCTGTTAAAGCGGCCGGAGCTAACATTTAGACAATCAATCGAAAGGAGCGGCACGAAGCGTGGCACAACAACGGACACTTCCGTCGCTCGCCCCCCCCCATTCCACCAGCAACACCCTCGCCGCACCTTTTTTTTTCTCTGGCGTCATCAAGCCTAGCGCTACATGGTGATTTCTCCCGACTCAGTCAGTATTTACAACACAAGCAAGGAAAAGAATTTGGTATTATGTATCCGTATCGCGTACCGGGTTCATTCCACTGGATTGGCGGAACAAATGCACGGTGGTGGAGGAGAGCCCTTGATCAACCAATGAGAATGGGCATATAGACGCCCGGCAGAAGGAAAAAAAGGTGGTGGGTCGAGTTTTTTTTTTCCTTTTAGCGTTTTTGGCTGTGGCTGGAAATGGGGCCTGCCAGCTGTTGCTGCGACTGTAATCCGTACCAGTTAAAAAAGAGCTTTTGCTGCGCTGAATCTGCAGGTTAGCCGCCGTGGTGGCTCCTAGCGTCATGCAGATCCCCGCTTGGAGAGTGGCTGTTTGTGCTCATGACTTTCTCGTTAGGTAGTGTGTAATACACAGTTGTTTGTATCCATGGATTATTGTTTTTTACATGTTTTTATTCTTTTTCCTTTTCAGCTTGATTAGCCGTGTAATCAAGTTGCATTGAATGTGGCCTCTTTTTTTAAAGTTTGGTAGTTGTGGTTTTGATAAATAATTCTCGCAGATGATCTTATGCCTTTGCGCAGACGGCGGAGAAAAGCGGCTTTTACACTGACTGCGTTATCAATTGCCCGCACTGTGATGGCGTCTATAGTTGCTTGTAGTACAGCAGTGGTCAAGTCGATTCAGATGACGACACGTTCACGGCTATCTTGTACTACCACATGAAATCATAACTCGTCCATCTCTATGATTTACTGAAGAAGAAAAAAACGGTTTAATCTATCCACCCACAAATTATAGCATCGTTGAATGACCTGCGTCTTTTTTCCCACTACAATACCAGCGCCACCACCACTAACCCCATGCCCTAGTTACCTACCTGCATGTCTTTGAACTTTTCGATATGCAGCCTCTTTTCTTTCTTTTGTCTACTTTGTTCAACAGATGCTGATGACTAAAAATGCCTCGGAAAAGAAAAAAAAAAAAAAAACGACCCATTCATTCGACAAGGGTCCCGGCATCAGCTTCACCACACCACACCCTCCGTTGTCAATCCCACCCTCCTCCATCAGCTCATTGCAACACAATGGCATCCTCGACAGCCCATTGGCCCAACACGGCATCCTGCACGCCCGCAGACTAGCAGATCCCTACAAACTATCTTGTCCGTCTCTACTAGTTAATCCAGGTAGGACAGCCACAGGCAGAAGCGAGAGAAACGGGTCAATCCCGTTTGTCTGCTTCCCCTCCCCCCCCCCCCCCCCCCCCCCCCCCCCCCCCCCCCC
>JAAHCF010000410.1:0-34165 GCA_038367545.1 Beauveria asiatica | reverse complement strand
ATATAAATACTTTTTATTATTTTTATTAAAAAAATAGTATTTTTTATTATTATTTTTTTTTATAGTTTTTAAAGCTCTTTTTTAAAAGCTTTTTTTATTTTACTTAATAAATTTCTTATTAAAGATTTTATTCTTTTTTATTTATTAAAAAAGATATACTTTTATACTTTTATTAAATAAGCTTATTTATTTTATTAAAAGTATTATTTTTTATTTATAAATAAAGTTTAAGATTAAAAGTAAATTAATATTACTCTCTTAAAGATCTTCTTTAACTTAAATTTTTAAAGTTAATTAGCTTTTAAATTTATTCTTTTAATAATTAATTTCTTTTTTTAAGTAATTTAAAATAAAAGCTTTAAAATTATAATAATATAAAATAAGTTAAGTAAAAAAAATAAGATTATAAGAATAAAAGAAAAGAAAAAGTATATTTTATAAACTCTTAAGACTAAAGCTTAATAAACTTTATTTTCTTAATATTATTTTTTTTATATATATTCTTTTATAATTAAGATTATAATTTAACTTTAACTTTTTATTAAACTAGTATTAAGTCTTTTTTAAGACTTTATTCTTTATTCTTAGTTAAGTAAAACCTTTTTTATTAATTACTAAGTTAATAACTTAACTTTAAATATTTATTAAGTTATAATTAATCTAATAATAAATATATATATTAATAAGCTTATTTTTTTAAATATATAATTTTATTAAATTATAATTAACTTAATTATTTTTATTATAATTATAAAATTAGTAACTTATTATTAAATCTTTATTTTTTTATAATTTATTTATACTTATTAATAATAATATAAGTTAAATATTATAAATATAAACTAAGTTAAATATAATATATATATAGTTATTATATAACTATAAGTTAATTTAATACCTTAATTATTATAAATTACTTAATATATTAATTTTTTATTAGTTTTAGTATAACTAGTACTAGGGGCTAGGTATTATAATTATATTAAATAACTTATAAATAGCCCTATTAGCTATATAAGAGGTCTTAGGTTTAACTCCTAGCACTAGCTTTACTACTTATAGTATAAGGAGAGGCCTATACTACCTAGGCTAGATCTTATATACTAGGGGTTAGGCTTAATTAACTTCCTTAGGCGTATATAGTATTATTTTATATTTATACTAAGGCTATATACCTACCTTAGGCTTTAATAAGTATATAGAGGACTCTTACTACCTACCTTTATAGTATCCTAGTATAAGGTTATAGTAAGAAGAGTGCCTATATTTAGCTATATACCCCTATAGTTATAATAGTACTAGGAATTATTACTACCCTATCTCTACTTACTTACTTTAATATTATAGCTAAGTACTTATATATTCCCTATATAACTTTACCTTACCCTTAGTATCCCTATTTTATATATCCCTACTTATTTCCTCTTTATATATATACTATACCCCCTTAGGGCCTTAATAAGCTACCCCTTCTCTCTTAGTACTATCCCTAGTACTACTTATATCCTCTCCCCTACTTCTCTTCTTATTAGCCTATAACCTTATTACCTTATCCTTATACCCTTATAGTATCCCCTATTATATAAGTCTATCCTTTATTACTTATTATATTTTATTTACTTATAATACTATTTTTTATTATTTATTTCCTTAATACTTACTTTATAGTCTTTTTATTATATAATTCTTATAGTATATTTACTTATCTTTTACTCTTTTAATCTTATTATATACTTTTTTATATATATTTATTTTTTATTATTTATATATTTTATTTATTTATTTATAGTATTTACTTTATTTACTTTTTATTTTTTTATTATTTTATAATAATTATTATTTATATTTAGTTTTTCTTTTTTTATAATTTTATATACTTATAAAATTATATATTTTATTATTTAAGCTTATAAGTATTTTTTATAATATTTTCTTTTTTTTTCTTTTTCTTCTTTTTTTTAACTTTATTAAACTTTATATATACTAACTTCTTTTTATCTTTATAACTTCCTTTTTTCTTTTTATTTATATTATTATTATCTTCTTTTCTTAGCTTTTTTTTATATTTTTTTTATATTAATTTCTATTATATATACCTTAAATTACTAATTTTATATTTTTTTACCTTTTTAGTTATATTTTTTCCTCCCTTTTTTTTATTATTTCTTTTATCTTCTTTATTCTTTTTATACCCCTATCTTACTATTACCTTATCTTATTATCTTTATTTAGTTATTATATCCTTATTATTAATTTATTATATTTTAACTTTTATATAATTTAATCTCTCTTTTTATTATAACTTTATTATTATCTCTTTATTATTTTATTTCTTTTTTATTATAACCCCCCTCTTAGTAATTTACTATTATATAAGTTATTTATTTACTTTCTCCTTACTTCTAACTTATTATTACCTTATAAGTCTACTTAAGTCTTTATCCTTAAGGCTATTATTATAATAACCTAACTTACTATATTTAAGTAAGTTCTTTCTTATATCCCCTCTTTATCTCCTTTACTAATACTCCTTTTAGTACTTTTAATTATAGCCTTATATATATACTTATACCTTTATTACTTTTTTTTTATTAACTTACTTTATTTTTATAACTTTAATTATACTTATAATTATTACCTTTATTATATAATATATAAAACTAAAAATTATAAAGACTATTACTCTTAAGCTAGTTAAGTTATTATAACCCCTTAGTTTATTTACTATTAATTTATTATTTTATAGTTAAGTTTATAAAATATATTAAGTATTTATATAATAATAAAGATTACCTTATACTTATTATAAGTAAATAATAAGTTTATAATATATTTTATAATTACTAGTATTATAATATTATTATCTTTATATATTTATTATTACCTTATTAATACCTTATTACTAACCTATTATAGTCTACTAATATTATCCTAGGTTATTAAATCCTAACTAGTTATTATAGCTTTATAATATTTAAGTAAATAGCTTACTATTATTAGCCTCTTTATATTAAATAAAATATAACTTTATAGTTTATTATTACTATTATTACCTTATAGGTAACTATTAGCCTCTTTATAGTATCTTTACCTCTTATTACTACTAAGTATATTACCCTTATTATATAAGAAACTAACTATAAGTATACTATTATTATTATTATATTTTAGCTAAAGTATCTCTATTACTTTACTTTTAGCTTATATTATATTATTATAAGTTATTTATTACTTTTTAGTTACTCTTTATTTACTAATTTATTATTAATATACTTCTTTTAATATTAAGTTTAACTTTATTCTTATATTACCTAATAACTATAACTTTAAAGTATTTACTATTACTATTTATTTATATCCTTACCTTAACTCTATTATAACTATCTAATAGTCTACTCTATTAACTATAAGCTTATAGCCTTCTCTTAATAGCTATCCTAATAATAATCCTAAGTATACCCCTACTTTTAAATAGTAAGCTTATAATATCCTTACTACTTCTTTATAACTATATTATACCTTTTTTATTAAGAATTTATTTATCTTTTTATTTTTATTAATATATAATAATATTATAACTATTATATTATAACTAAAGACCTTATTTTTTATTATTATATTTATAATAAAGATATTATTACTTTATTATTTTATTAAAGGACCTAGACTTTATAAACTTATTAAGAATTTATTATTAATTTATAATTAGTTATTTTACTTTTATCTTCTTATAACCTTATAGTTTATTTATTATTACTTTTTTTCTTCTTTTATTATCTTTATAAACTATCTTTATACTCCTTAATTATTTCCCCCTTTATAAAGTTATTTCTTTATAATTATAAGTTCTTTTCCTTTTTATAGTTTACTTATTTTACTTAAAATAACTATTATTTCCTTTAATACTTATATTTTATAATTTCCTTTATCTTATATTCTTCTTCTCCTTATAATACTAAGTTATTTACTATATTTTCTTACTTTTCTTATTTATAATATAGTTCTAATAAGCTTATATTAAATATATTATAAATATATAACTTAAGTAAAAGGTCTATTTAGTATATTAAGCTATTTATATTAACTTATTTTATAATTTAATATAGTCTTATATACTTTATTATAAGCTTTTAGTATAATTATTATAAGTATAGGTTCTTTATTATAAAAAGTACTTAGTTATTTACTATAAATTCCCTTTTCTTTCTTCCCTTATTATACTAGTATACCTAGGCTTATTAAGCTATTTATAAGTGCCTTATTACTTTATCCTTAATAGCTTACTAGATTTTTACCCTAATACTTACTTATATATTAATTAACTTATAAAGTCTTATTAGTACTAAGATTATTAGGTTATACCTTAGTAATATCTTTATAAGTATTTTATTAGTTAATACTTATATACTTATATTATATATAAATTATACTATTAAGAGATATACTAACTAGTTTAACTAATTTATAAAATAAAATATTTATAAATAATATTTAATTACTTAGTTTATTTATTCTATTTACTTATTTATCTAAGGATAGAATACTATACTAAGATATTACTTAATTATTAGGAGATAGTAAAGACTTTATTAGAACCCTAAGATAAAGATAGATCTATAATCTAATATAATACCCTTTAGTATTTTATAATATATTATAACCTTATAAAGGATAATATTTATAAGGCCTTTATTAATAAGATTCTTATTTATAATAATATAAATATTATACTTATTTAGTTTATTTATAATTACTAAGATTATATTTTACTTTCCCCTTTTACCCTAGACCTCTAATAACCTTATAATTATATTTATAATAATCTCCTTAAATAGTTAACTTAATATTAGTAATATAACTAAATAGTTATATAGTTAATATTACCTTCTCTTTATAATCTAATAAATATAATATACTTTAATATATATTATTATATTTTTTCTTAAAGATTACTAAAAGAACTATTAGCTTACCCTTTTATTTATCTTATATACTCCTTAGTACTTAATTATAAAGTTATTATAATATAATTATAAAATCTTTACTCTTATTTTTATTAATATAAAGATCTTTTTATTCTTATATAAGAGGTTATAGTTATTTATATTCTAGTATCCCCTTTATATAGTTATTACCTTTATATAGCTTTTTTAAATCTTTTTATATACTTTCTTTATAAAAGTATCCCTTTATTAGTATTTTCTTATCTTATCTACTAAAGGTACCTAAACTTCTTCTTTAAATACTTTTATATTTTCCTTATTTCCTTCCTTTATCCCCCCTTCTTACTCTTTATCTAATATTATTATAATCCTTACTAATCTTAGTCCTAGCTCTATTATCTCCTTTTTTTATTCTTTATTACTAAACTATTATAAAAATCTTAAGATTATACTATTCCCTTATACTTTTACTTTCTCTTTATTATTATAATCCTTCCTTTATAATAGTATATTTATTAGGTTTAATTTCTTTAATTTAAATATAATCTTAAAATTAAAAAAAAATTTATTTAATACTATTACTTAATAGTAAGTTAAATTCTTCTTCTTTACTAAGTAATTATAATTTAAGTAATTTATAATTATATTAATTATTTATACTAGATATATTAGGTAGTGCCTTTATTACTAAAATACTATTAGTATTATAAATATTTTTATATTTAGTATCTAGTATTATAATTCTATTTTATAGAGTTTTTATAATAAGAATATTATTAGGTACTAGTATCCTCTTTATAACTATAATAAGACTACTCTAATTATAAAGTCTAAGGTATTTATTTTTATTTAAATTAGTACTTTTAGGTTAAACTATACTAGTATTAAAGCCTTTATAAAAGCTAGCTTTAGCTTTAAAAATACTTCTAGCTCTTTAATAGTTAACTAGAACTTTCTTTTTATATTTTCCTTTATCCTTTTTATTAGTAATAATATAATCTTATTAAAGTTCTTAATAAACTATTAGTAAAATCCTATAAAATTAAAAAATAACTAGACTTTCTTAATACTACTTAGTTTTAGCTAACTTATAACTACTTTAATATATTCTTAGTCTATTATAATTTTCCCTTATTTTATTATAAACCTAAGGAATTTTATTATAATTATACTAAACTTATACTTTTTTAGGTTTAAGTATAACTTTACTTTTTCTAACTTTACTAATACTTAGTATATATATTATATATATTTTACTTTATCTTTACTAAATATTAGAATATTATTAAAATATATAATATAAATATAGTTAATTTTCTTATATAATATATAGTTAATATATTCTTAAAAAAATACTAATACCCTTATTAGACTAAATAATAAAACTATATATTTAAAGTATTTATATTAATAATAAAATACTATTTTTTACTTATTACCTTTATAAATATATAGTTATTTATAAATATCCTTTATATTTAGCTTTATATAGATCTTTATTTTCTTTATATAATTAAGGATCTTTATAATTAATAATAGTAGTATATAGTTTTTATAAGTTACTTAGTTTAACCCTTAGTAGTTAATATATAATTATAGTTTATCTTCTTTTTTTAGTATAAAGAGTATAAGTGCCTTTACTAGGCTTATAGAGTATTAAATTTAGTTTCTTTTTAGCCCCTTATTTATAAATTTATAAAGTTTATTTAGTTTTTTTATAAATAGTATATAAATAAGTCTTTATAATAGGCTTTTCTTTTCTTTAATATTAATTATATATATTAGTTTATTTAAGGTAAATAGCTTAATTACTTCTTTTATTAAGAATATTTAGCTAAAATCTTAATAGCTCTTTAAGATTACTTTTACCTTATAATAATCTCCCTCCTTATCCTCTAGTCCCCTTATTATAATTATATATAATCTTACTTACTTAGTTACTTTATAAAGTTCTTTTAAGTTTATAACTAGCTTAATATTACTTTATTAAATTAGAAAGTATTACTTTATTTTCTTATATTACTATTAGATATTCTCTTTAATATACTATTATAGTCTTAATATTATTTATAAAGAGTTATTTATAATTATAAATAGTATTTATTACTCCTTTTTAATTCTTAAGTTATTTATAATTTAGAGTATCTTTATTATTTATTTATAAATATAATAAGACTTTATTTTCTTAAGGGGATATCTTAGTAAGTTTATAATATTTAGCTTTTAAATTTAGTCTTTAGTTACTAGACTTTTATTTATTATATTTAAATTACTCCTTATATTTAAAAAGACTAGTATAATTTCTTAGCCTTATCTTTATTATATTTTTACTATAATCTCCTTTCTTAAATATAATTAATAGTAGACTTCTTATTAATCTTTATTCTCTAGTCTTATTTACTTTATAAGTATATTATTTAAGGGTATTATAGTAAAGTTATTATTTACTATTTACTTAACTAATACCTACCCTCTATTTATATACTAGGTTATAATATATAACTAGTACTTATATATTATATAATAAAGTATTTAATAATCTTTTTAAATATAGTTTATACTTTTATATTTATAATATTTTATATTATTATTACTTCTTTTATATAATATTATAGGTTCTTATAGTATTCTTAATAGTAATTCTATTAGTCTTATTTTCTTTACCTCTTATATTATCCTTACTACTCTCTTTATATTCTTTACTTAAGATTCTAATAGTTTTTAAGTTATTAAGGTACTATTACTACTTAAGACTATTTTAATTTATTCTTATATATATTTAGTTATTTAAGCTATTTTTATATTTAAAGCTAATATATTTAATAATTTTAATATAATATCTTTAAAGTATTATAAGTACTTTTTTACTAACTTAGAATTTTTTTATTAATATATAATAAGTATTTATATTACTTTTTATACCTTAATATTTTTATTTTTTAGTTTATTTTTATACTAGGTATAGAATTCCTCTTAAGAGAATCCTTTATACTTTCTTATTAAAGTATTTTTAAAATAGTTATTTTAATACTTTTAGACTTCTCCTTAAAGATAAAGTATTATATATATTATCTTTTTTTAGTCTTTTATATAATTATTTATATTAGCCTTAAAATAAGTTTATAAAACTATTAAGAAGTTCTAATACTTAATATATAACTTCCCTTTAAACTAGATATTAAGTAACTATATTATTATTATATTTTTCTATTTCTCCTTTTTTAAAAATACTTCTAAATCTAGGCTTAGTTTAATATTCTCCCCTTTTTTTACCTTTTATAATAACTCTAATATTTTCTTATATTATTATATATTTATAATCTAAATAAAATAACTTTATAACTTATTTTTTATAAAGGTTAAGTTAATTCTTATAATATTATTAAATATTTTTATTATTAGTAATATTATACTAATATTATAGGTTATTTTTTTTATATATTCCCTAATAAAATTTTAAGTAATTACCTTTTCTTTATTATTAGTAAGTTATTATTATTAGTTTTAATTAGTTATAATAATATTATTATAATCTTCTTACTTATTAAATAGATTTTAAAGTAATAATCTTATAAGGTTATAATAAGAAGAGTGCTTATATTTAACTATATACCCTTATAGTTATAATAATATTAAGAATTATTATTACCTTATCTTTATTTACTTACCTTAATACTATAGCTAAGTACTTATATATTCCCTATATAACTCTACCCTACCCTTAGTGTCCCCGTTCCGTGTGTCCCCGCTTACTTCCTCCCTATATACACGCCACGCCCCCTTAGGGCCCTAATACCTAGGCTAAGCTATAGTAGGAGAAGAGGATAGTTATAATATATATATAGTTATTATATAGTTATAAGTTAATTTAGTACCTTAATTACTATAGATTACCTAGTATACTAATCTTTTACTAGTTTTAGTATAGCTAGTATTAGGGGCTAGGTATTATATTAAATTAGATAATAATATAATAAAGCTAAAGAAGGTTAAGGTATCTTTATATAATTATCTTAACCCTAATAACTTATAAATTTTACTATTAATAATAACTATATTAATATATTAGTTATTTAAAAGAAGGTTATTTTTATATTAACTAAAATTAAATTTAATATTTATTAGTAATTAATAAAAAATTAATATAACTAATAAAAAAAGATATTATAATATATTATTATTTATTATATACTTATATAATAATAATAAATTAAATACTTAATTAAATAATACTAGAATTTTAGCTAATTTACTAATTTTCTTATTAAATATATATATAAAAATATTAAAAGTTATTTTATAATTAAAACTAAAGACCTTTTATATTTATATATTTACTTTAAATAAATAATTAAAAAAAAAATTATAACTAAAAATAAATTATAATAATATATTATTAGATAGTTAATTTTAATTATTAATAGCTTAGTAAATTACTTATTTATATTTTAAAAAAAGTTCTTAAGTATATTATTTAATAATATAATAAAGCTATTATTTTAATTTAATACCCTTAGAATTTTTAATAATAACTATTATTAACTAGTAATAACTATTATTATAACTATTATTTTAAGCTTTTATATATATACTAGCTTAAGTAACTTATTTTTATTAATTTTATTTTAAATAAAGACTTTATATATACTTACTAATAGCTTTAATAATCTCTAATAAAAAAAGTAGTTTTTTTTATAATAATTTTAATACTAATTATATATTAAAATATTAAAAAACTCCTTTACTAAATATAAAACCTTAATATTATTTAGAACCTTTATAATAAACTTTAAGTAGTTATTAATAATAAAATTAATATTCTAACTTTATTAATACTAGCTAAAATAATAATACTTATTAAACTATTATAAACCCCTCTTATTTAGTTAAATTTACTATAATTAAGGCGCTTTTCTTAATAAAGTATATAATTACTTTATTTAAGTATTTATTATATAAGAATATAAGCTAAACTAGCTAGTTAAGGCGCTTTTTAAGTAAATTAATAAGTATTAAGAGCCTCTATAAGAGGCTTACTAGCTTACTAGCTTACTAGTAGTAGTAGTAGTAGTGGTGAGTTTATATTATAGTAGGAATTAACGCGGAAGAATTATTAATTTATCTCTAATATATATATAATTATTAAAAATAATAAAAATACGTTTTTTAAGCAAATTAGTAAGCGTTAAGAGCCTCTATAAGAGGCTTACTAGCAGCGGCGGTAGTAGCAGCGAGGAGGGGTTATAGTAGAAATATAGAAAAAACTAAATATAGTACTATTTTTTAAGATACTTATAATTATATATAATTACTATAGAAAATAATATACCTCTATAAAATCTTAAGTAAGTAAGTATATACTCCTATATCCCTAATAAAATATAACTATATCCCTAGTAATACTCTATTAAAATTCTAGTTATTTAAGTAATCCTTTTTAGTATATTTATTTTAGTATATATATATAGTAAAATATAAGTACTATACTAGTATAGGTAAAACTAAGTATATATAATATTATATAAATAATAAAATAATATTATATAAGTAATAATATTTATAATAATATATAAAAATTAATAATATATATATATATTATTTTTACTAATAACTTTAATTACTAAAAAAATAGTTAAAATTATATTTTCTATTAATTTAAAGCCTTTATTTTTTATTATTAAATAAAATAAAATATAATAATAACTTTATTAATTAGAATTAAATTTTTAATCTTATTATAAATAATAAAAGAAATTTTAATATTTTAATATTTTTATAAAAATATAAAGTTCTTTTTTAATAATAAAATTAAGTTTTTTTATAATAACTATTAAATAATTTACTTTATTATTTAAGAGTTAATATTAATATTATTTTAGTTATTTAAAAAAAGAATATTAATTAAAATAATTAAAATCTAGTTTAATTAATAAATTTAAATAACTAAGCTTAAGATTAGTATATAGTTATTAAAATTAATTAATAATATTTTTAAATATTTAAAAATATATATTTTATTAATTAAAATAAATATACTTTTTATTAATTAAATAATTAAATAATATATAAAAATAAAAGTTTATATATTATAATAATAATTATTAACTTAAATTAATATATCTAATTTAAATACTTTAATAAAAAATACTTAACTAATAAATAACTTTTTATAAATATTAATTTAATTAAAAGTTTAAATTTTTAGATTATTATTATTTATTAATTATTATTATATATAATTAAATATTAAAAAATATTAAAAATAAAAATTATAATATTTTTTTAAATTAATTATAAAATAATAAAAACTAAAAAAAAAATATTAAATATAAAAAGTTATAAAATTAACTAATAAAATAAAATACTTCTAATAAAAATAAATTAATATAAGAGAAGAAGTACTTTACTTTATAAGGGTATCTTTTAGAGCCTTAATATTATAGCTTCTTTTACTCCTTAATTAATACTATTTTTATGCCTAATTACTATTCCGCGTGATAAAAAGTTTCCTTATTTATTATTAGTGTCATATGAATTTTTTAGATAGCTCACGGCTGAAAGAAAGAAGCGAGCGAGGTGTATCTCAGCCTTCCAGGAAATTATAAGACGGGCTCTTTCATGCCTTTATACAGATGTCGCTTTCAAAAGTCTTATCTGACCGGGGCACAGGCCACCCCTAGGATACAGGGGGCCCTGCCCACCTAATTTACTAGGCAACCTCCCTTTCTTTCCTTCTTATTACCCCTCTTTTAGTAGTAAGAATAGTTTATTAGATAGATATTATAATATAAGCCCTTATAGTTACTCTTAAGGAGCCTTATAGTGGTAAGACCTTTATTAAGGTTACTAGCCTAGCTAGAATATTAAGCCGCTAGGTTAACTAAATTTACGCCTATATAATTAAGTATAGCTTTAACCTAAATCTTTAACCTCTTATTATTAAGGATACCTATTTTAAAGATACTCTATAAAGTAGCTAGCTAAGTAAATAAACTATATAAAATAAGGAGATAATCTTAAGTAAGATTAAGCTTAATAAGTATAGTAGGGAGAAAACCTATAATATTCTAGCTAGTAAGTTAACTAATACTAGTATCCTTATCTTAGGGTTAACTATATAGTATATTTTAAGGAAAGTAGGCTTTTAGAAGATAAAGCTAATAAGGAAGCCTAGTCTAATATAGAAGATAAGAACTAAGAGGCTCTATTAGTACTAGGAGTAAGAGGATTAGAGCCTAGAGGACTAGAAGAAGGTAATATAGTCTAATAAGACCTCTATTATTTTCTTTTACTACTAGGGAGGATACTGCCTTTAGTAGTAGCTATTAGAGGCCTTCCTCTATAGCTATATCTATAAGTATTAGAAGGGTGCCTTTAAATTTATATTCTAAGGTTATTTTTCTTATAATAAGAAAGGCCCTTACTACTATTAGAAGCTAGAAATAGCCTAAAATTATTATCTTATAGAGAAGGCTATAAAGGAATTAAATATTAAGCTAGAGCCTCTTATAAAGGAAAATTAGGAATTAACTATAAGAATATACTAACTTAAACTCTATAATAAGCCTAGAAGGTAGCCTTAATAGTACTAGAATTAAAGTACTAAAAAGCTCTTTTATAGTACTAAAGGAGATATTAATTAGTATATATATTAAATAAAGGTTATAATACTAAAGCTAATCCCTTTTACTTAAGCTTATATTATAATAAGGCTAAGAACCCTTATATAAAAAAATAAAGCTTTAGTATATAATTACTATATTTAATAATATATTTATAATACTTATTAGGTCTAGTAGCTTCTCTAGCTAGGTAATAGCCCTAATCTTAACCCTATTAAGCTTACTTAGCTATATTTAAAGAGGGTTATTATAAAAAGAGGCGCGCTAAAGAGCTACTAGGAAGTTATTATAGCGTAGTAAGTAGCTTAGTAAGAATTATCTTAATCGTGAATTTAGTTATAGATTAAGCGCCTGCCCTAGTATATTAAGATAATTATCGAGCTTAAGGGGGGTAATAAGTATAAAGAAGGAAGGCAGGGGCTCCTCCCTGCCTAATTTATATATAGGCAGCCTATAGCCAACTAGCAGGGACCCCCCGGTCAGATAAGACTTTTAAAAGCGACATCCGTATTCTGTACCTACCTTGCAGCAAGAGGTTCAGTTACAACGCGGCACCGATTGCGGACCCCTGCTCTACCTCATAAGTCAGCCAGCTCAGCCCTGGTTCGCCTGCATTTTACCCGCCCATCATCATCGCGCTGGCACACCTGTCATTTCTACCTACACTGCTCTGAACACTAGCCCCCAAGCTGGGGCTGATTTCTTGACCGCATGTGGAAGCAAAATATTTAATCAATATTTATTGATACCCCTTCCCTCTCCGGAATAACTGCAGTCTTCCGCCCCGACGACCCGCCTCCCATGGCTCATCTGCGAGATAGCCTCGAGGCAAGCGCCCCTGCTTCCATGTTTTCACCATCAGTTGCTCGAATTGCCGCCACCGAGGCCAGAGACTGGTCATTTGTTGACTGCTGGGTTGCTTCGCAGTTCCCAGACCGCCAGCCACCGCCTTTTGAACGCAATGCCGACACTCTGAAAACGCTACTTGCTCTCATTTCTTTCAAGGACACTGCGTCCGAGGAAGCTCGATTGTTGGCGCGGATTGACCGAGATGCCCTCGGTTTATTGTCTCAAAGCCGAGACTCGGCAGCGACTGCTAGACCGGTCACTATGGCTGCCATGAGAGATTCGTTACTGAATATTATTGAGCAAGAGCTATCGAAAGAAGGAAGTATCGCGCTCCATTACATGTCTTCTATGGCAGTATCTGCTAAAGTCACCCTACCTGAGCCCGAGCAGCTGTGCGCCGCCGTTCTCGATACCCAGTCTGCCATCTTCGAGACTGAGCAGATGACATTTCGAGCCGAATCTTTGGAGCGCCACATTCACTCAGAAATTGTGCGCGCAAATAGCCTGTTGAACACGATACATGAGGATATCTGCAACTTGCCAGAAGGTCTTGGCAAACGCAACCTCGAGTTACAGCGCACTGTAAAGGCAATGACGGCCCAGTCACCGGAATATGAGAGAAGGATCGCGGCACTAAAGGCTTCTGCTGCTTCCTCGGATCTTACTGTACACGGTATCATCCAAGAGGAACAAGATTATCTTGCCTTGTTAGAAAAAAGAAAATTGCTCGAGAAGCGCATATCTATATTTCGCCGTCTCCCGAGCGACCCAGAATTAGCAAGGAATGAGTTGAATGCTTACCGAAAAGAGCTTCAAGGCATCACGTCGCGACGAGACGCAGCCTTCCAAGGTCTAGTCGAGCGCGAAACACCAGTTAAAAGGAGATGACCGGATAGGCTCACTGCAGAAGAAATACCGTTGTGCAAACTATCACAACGTAGCTAACTAGCGTCTTCTAACCAACTGCGAATTTGCTCAAGTATTGCGCTTATTCCTGCCGGAGACTGCGCCTCCTAGCCTCCCGAATTGCCTTCCCAAGCCAGATTTCTTTGCCGCTGGCGCATTCGTATCCTTCTGAGGGGCTGGATTACCAGAAGTAGCTCTGCCATCCTTTCCTCGAGTGTCGAACGAGCCATCGCCTATCCTGAGCTCACCAATACCAATATTGGAAACCTCATCGATATCCTTATTCTGCCTTTGTACTCGGCGAGCTCTTTCCTGGACACTGCGAAACTTCTCCAATAGTTCCACCCAGCGAATGCCGCCTTCTTCACGCCCCTTCAGACGATTTGGTCTGTCATAGCCAGAGCTACTAGACGAAGTCGTCGTGCTGGACATCGTTAGAGCACACAATGTCATTTCATCATCATGTCTTGGACGGCGCGGGGCTAACTCACCTGCGAGGGGCCGCATGCAGATACCCAATAGCGCTGACGCTGTTGAGCCGATTCTTCAGTGCCGCAAATGCTGAAGATTGTGGCAAGAGCATGAGGATGCCATACATGCATTTGTATAGGTACGGGTACTTTTCTGGTTCGAGCAATTGCAAGCGAAGGTCTGTCATATGAAATTAGGCAATAAATCAGATTGAAGCAACTTCCATCAAACATACAAGTGAAGACTGGGGATTCGATAAGTTGCACCAACTTGTCGACTTGGATGAGAATATTAACAGTCATGTCTAATTCACCGCTTGAAGTATGTGTTAGTGAAACAGTGAGGTGATCTTTGGAGAGTACAACTCTTACAAAATCTGAAGCAGATTATATGCCTGTTCATAAGCCTGTGCAAGCAGACAAAGCGAAAAGGTGGCGACTGCATTGTAACACCAGGATCGAAACAGAGCGACGAACAGAGTTTGGCCATCCTATTAAGGTGTGAGTATTTTTGGGCTGGAAATTAATTGTTGATGGAAGCCGTACCTTTGTTTCCAGGTTACGCAGCCTCTTGCGTACTTCTGCGAGCTGTGGAGCGGTGATGAGATTATTGTTAAGATTCTGGACCATGATGCTCGCAAATTCAACGTCTTCTTCTTTTTCTATGCAATCAGCGAGGGTACGGTAGATCCTTTCCGGGCTGAGGCTGATGCAGAGTTGCCGGATAATCAGATTTCCTCGTACTTCCAACAGCTTCCGATCTGTAGAAAAAAGCTGCAGCAAGTTGACCATGAAATACGCAAAATAGTCATCCTCGCTGTTTCGAGAAATCTGCGAAAGCAATTGCAGGTCCTTTGTGACGACAGCGTCCGATGGATCAGACAAGGTTTTCAACAGAGCCGGGAACGTGCCGTCGTTGAATGCGAGAACCTTTCTAGGTGCCTTTCTATGCAGCATGATAAGCCACGTCAAAGCTGCGACTCGAGTGGCTTCGTGATCGTTCAAGAAAAGCAGAGTCAGAGAATTCACAGCCGCAGCATAGTCCAAGTCAGGTTGAGCTTGGGGAATTCCCCCGAGTTGCGCAGACGCGGTACGGCTGTGCGACGGCGTGAGGTTCTGACCTGGGTCACGAAAGCTCGACATAGATACTCGGTTGCTTCCAGCTGCTTCGTGCTTCTCAAGCGGCAAATTGAGCTTAGAGCTGGATGTTCCTGGCGCCGATGGGCCAGAAAGGGGCGAGCCAGACTCGTCCGTCAATGAGGCTACATAATCCATCAAGGAGCTATTCACTCTTGTAGCTGCTAGCTGGACTACATCTTTGCTACTGGCCATCGCAGGTAGCATGTGCGCCAGGATATCTGGCGTAAATAGCAGGACTTCTTCCGGGCAGATGTCAAGAAGTCCCACAATCCATCTCAGGGCTTCTAAGAGACTGTCTTCTTCTGTTGAGGGGATCAGCTGCGAATACACCAGGCGCGGAAGAGAAGGGGCTTACCAAGAGGTGACTCTAGACTTGCAGTTAGAATCTCCAGAATCGCTTTAAAATTGACTTCGACGTCTTGCCCGGGAATCCAATCATCCTCACAACTATCGTCACAGGCCTCGTCACTCAAATCAGTTTCCAGCTCATCGCCTTCCTCTGGCTCTGGCCGGTAGCTTCCGCTGTCCAGTGACTCTTGTCGTTTTCTCTTTCCACCTTCACGAGACTTCTTGCTCTCCTGTATGCCTTTCTTGACACGGGAAATCCGCTTGATTTCACCCATGAATTTGTCCAGGCATGTGTGGGTCGAAGTTCTCACATCAATATTCTGATCGCATAGAAATTTCAAAAGACCGGAAAGAAAATCGGGAAGATAAGTTACCAACTCCAAATCAGGGATCGAGTCGAGCAACGTGATCCAGCCGACGAGAAATTGGCGTGTGAATGGGTTCGAGACCCATATACGTTCTTTTAGCAGGGGAATGAATTTTGGTAAAGAGAATGCAGTCGGGAGGTGTGCACGCGAGTTCTCCGGGTCGGCTTTGTCATTCTCAATAACTGGCGGTGCTTCGAGCACAGAGATGTATGAGGCGGCAGACTCTGACACGATATCTTTGACGAGCCGGTCGAGTAGTTCTGCCCCATTTTTGACAGAAAGTTCTGAATCGGCACCAAGCTATTGGAAAGAGCTGATTAGAGGAAATAAGACGGCGCGAAAGTGACGGGTTCAGACCTTGCAAAGTTGATCGAATATGTTGTTAAAATATATCAATATTTCCCCTTTGGCAACTTTGGCAATGTTGTACATAGCCTCACATGCATAATATCTCACTCGCGCATCCTGATCAGTGAAGCAGGCCAACACAGGCGGCACAATCTTCGCGAGGTAGCGAGGAAGTTCCTGAGATCAGTTTGGTCAGCACATCTTTGCGGGCAGTCAAGTAGCAAGCTCGTCGAATAAGCACTTTTGATACTACCGCAAGATTTATCAAGCAAACGAAACGGAAGGGGTCTCGCTTGAGGTGATAGAATAGTGCGAGTGCGAATGAACGACATTACGTACTGGGCCCAAGGCGATGGCGGCCGCAGCCAGGCCAATCAAGCCGCCATTTCGAGCATGCGGCTGGTGGACCGCATATGCGTAATCATTACAGAGTTGCTCGAGTATGTCGTGGACTCTCTGATAATCTTTGCTGACTACTAATTCGCGAATGACTCTCTCGAGCCTGCATCACATGATTAGCATCATTTCTCAGCCAAGGTTGGGCGCAGTGACGCGGGCGGTATCGTACTCGAGAGCGCCGATTTTGCGCTTATCATAGAGCTTGTCGTTGAGGGCACGTTGAATACTAGTATCCATGGTGCACGCTGCTTTGATCGCTCGCGATGCAACAAGGGAAAATGGGATGCAGGCGCCCTTTGCCGCATGGATGTTTGCTACTAGGTAGGTTCGCCAGTGGTAGCGCTAGGTAAATAGGTAGGTACCTACCTACCTACCTACGCGGGAGAGGGGTGTTTTCTGATATGCCCTCTGATAGATTTTTGTAGATAAAATATTATTTAAGCATATTATAAGGAAATCGCACTTTTCTAGTATATAAAAAACTTTCTAATATCCTATCTAAGAAGCCTAAATCTATAGTAATATACCTAAAAAATATACTAGATAATAAAATATATTAGAGGGTATATTAGAAAACACCCCCCTCCCGTGTAGGTAGGTAAGCGATGCTACTAGAGACGCTGCTTAGGTCGCCCACTCGCCTCCTTAACGGGCCACAGCGCGCGGGATACCTACGCGGGAGAGGGGTGTTTTCTAATATACCCTCTAATAGAATTTTATAGATAAAATATTATTTAGGTATATTACTATAGACTTAGGCTTCTTAGATAGTATATTAGAAATTCTTTTAATATACTAAAAAGTAAGATTACCTTATAATATGCCTAAAAAATATACCAGATAGTAAAATATATCAGAGGGCATGTACTATCAGAAAACACCCCCCTCCCGCGTACTAAGTTAGATCGGCCGATCCACGCTAACAAGATACCATTGGGCGCCGGTCACCAAACACGGCAGCTGTGACATTGCTGCATTAGACAGTATCGTGAGATAATAATTCTGCGTATATATATTATGAAACTTCATCCAAATTGAATGTCGCGGATTCAGGACCTTACGCATACTTCCGCCCTCTATCTAGGCTTACCAAGAGACGTTCGAAAGCCCGGCCTGGCCCGGCCTGATCCAACCAATGCCGCGGTGTATGCAGCATGAGACCAGTCTACCTAATCAATGAAAAATTAAAATAGCGGTAATCCAGGCTTCAAAACAGTGCGTGCCAGAGTCCTCTTCGCTATTGAGCATGACCGTAGAAATCGCCGCTATTTACGATCGTCTGTTGGCACTTGGAAAAAATGGCGGCTTGCCGAGAGACTTCTGCAAGGCGGCTTATCACTTGCTTGTTCCCATCAGCAAACCCATAGTAGGCATAGGGAATGCCCACGTCGTTGCAGAACTCAATGACAAGCTTCTGCGCCTTTCGAAGATTGTGGCGGGGCATTCTAGGAAACATGTGATGAATGGCTTGGAACTGCAAGCCGCCGTGAACAAAGTCCAGCCAAGGAGGGCAGTCTACATCCATAGTCGTTCGAAGCATACGCTGTGGGAAAGATTCTTGCGGCCCCAGGTCGGCGGTACTCATGGCGAAGTGGGATAGAACGATTTGTACGTGCAATGGCGACGAAGCAATATGGCTGATGATGACAAACGTGAATCGTGACCATGCGTCAGGAATAGATTTGTATACCATGAGGTACCCAAACCAGTACCAGAAAAACACATGTCCGGCAAGCTCCACCCAACGATGCCAAGCAGAAATGCCCTTCTTCGGGCCGCGTCCAGTAAGTAGAAATTGCCACGATAGAACATAGAGGTTGAACCGACCGAGAGCGAGGAAAGGGTAGTATGTCCAAGCCTGGATCCGTAGGAGCACTTTGGCGGTAGAGTCGTATTTCATGATTCGATCGTAATAAGTTGAGCGCAAACTAGCCAGGAGGCGGTGCGAGACAGCAAAGAGTGGCATGTGCTCGATATCAGGATCGTGCTCGGGAGCATTGGTTACGATATGGTGGACATTGTGGTTGTTCTTCCACCAACCCATCGAAAGTCCGCCGATATAGTCTGCAATGAGAATTCCAAGCAGTGAATCAACCTGGTAGTTGTGCGTGATGCCAATATGACCAGCGTCGTGAGCAGTGAAGACCAACTGGTGCCACATCAGGCCCAGGCACAAGCCACCCAAGACGTATTGGCCATATTTTAGACATAGCAAGGAACCGCAAAATAGCGCAAGGTATCGGCAGCATTCTATGGCGTATGCGGATTTGCTTGTTACCATATAGCCCTCATCGATCAATCGTTGGTATAGCGCCCGATACTTGGCGATAACATGAGCCTGTGTTGCGACATCAGGCTGTGGATACTTTTCCAGGTCCAGGTTGATATGCTCACGCGTCAGAATATCAAGGTATGACATCCCATCCATTTCAGGATCAGCGCGTGTATTATAAGAGACAGAGGCAGGTCGATTTCCGTGTGAGGTCTGTCTGTGTTTAATTGAGTGTCCCTCCGTGTCGAAGATTGGTGATGGTGGTCGGGATGACACGCTTGAACTCGACCCCTTTGGGCTAGATAGTCCGTCTTGTGATTCTTCCATCTCACTAGCGGTTCGGAAAGTACCGCCTTGAATTGGCGGTCGAAAGTTGTTCCAAGGTGATTGGATTCGGCCGATACGGTATCGTTGCATTAGCTGAACGGACTCATTCGAATGAAGTCTAGATTTGAATGTCAGAGCACCATTCGTGGATACACGCCTTGAGTATGGAGAACACACGCTCTAACTTCATCAGTGGCATCTCTGCCCACCATATGCAAAATTGAAATTTCACCGCCGGGGTGGTATTTTAGCCAAGCATCAACTTTGAGGACAAAATTGTCCACGAGGATGATCTTTCGTCCATCAGCTATCATTGCTTCGACCTCGTCTCGGGACATATAAGGCAAAGTTTTGGCCTTCATTGTCTTCTGTGATACGACGCCAACGGCGGCCCTTGACTGCGCCGACTGCATGGTTGCGCTCCGCTCAGAGACCTCGAGAGTCGCGCTTGGCAAAGCTCTTGGTCGAGAAACTGCGGTCGAATGCTTTGCCTGTCAATTCAAATTGACAGCTGTAGATGGATTGATTTTCGCCTCGGGGCCTGTAGAAATGAACATAGGCGGCGGGCTGTTAACGTACGAGAGGCAATGAGTGTTGCGTGGTGTTCGGATTCTGGATGTGAAGGCGCCCCACTGAGCTGCGCCATGAACACGGGCACGGGTGGGGTTCCGCGGGCAACCGGTGCTATATGGCCGGGTGGCTGGGTCGAAGTTCCAAAGCACAAGTGTATTCGAACTGGGCCTCGTAAATAACCAATCCAGCCATAACCTGCAGGTTAGGGACTGCCCCCAAACTTTCCGCTGGTAAAGCATAATTGACGTTTCTTCTCGAAGGAGATGTACTACCAGTGGGTGGCACTAGGTGCTTAATGTATCAAGTGTATTAACTAGTTTACAAAATCTAACATCGCTCTCCTCTCAAAGCACAATGCCGTCGCATAATGCAAGTACGGGTTAGGAGCTTGACACAGCTACCTCAACACGCCTTCCGATCATCCGATACTCCCTCAATCTTAGCCTTAACCATCAGCTCTGTCGCCGACCTTTCATCTTTGCCCTGCACTTCATTTTACATTGATGCTGCTTCAATTTTCACGCCACGAGCTCAGAAGTGGATAGCCTTGGCGTGAGTCGCCATGGCAGCCTCCTTGAAAGCCTCGGCTAGTGTGGGGTGGGCATGGCAGGTTCTGGCGATATCTTCGGTCGAGGCGCCATATTCAAGGGCAAGGGTACCCTCGGCAATCATTTCGCCGGCGTTGGGTCCAATAATGTGAACACCAAGGAGGCGATCAGTTTCGGGGTCGGCAATCATCTTGACGAGACCATCGGTGTCCAAGTTGGTCTTGGCACGGGAATTGGCACTGAATGGGAAAGTACCGACGCGGTAGGGAATCTTCTGAGTCTTCAGGTCCTGCTCGGTTTGACCGACCCAAGCGACCTCGGGGTAGGTGTACATGACAGAGGGAATACAGCCGTAGTTGACGTGACCGAAACCCTTCTTGATGTATTCGACGACAGCGACAGCCTCCTCCTCGGCCTTGTGGGCCAGCATGGGACCGAAGGTGGCGTCACCGATGCAGCGGATGTGGGGAATTTTGGTGCGATATTCGGAGTCGATGATAACACGGCCACGCTCATCCAGCTCCATGCCGATGTTTTCGAGGCCAAGGTTAGCAGTGTATGGGCGGCGGCCAATGGCAACCAGAACGACTTCAGCATCCAGCTACATCTTTCTTAGCAGCTTGTTGGGAAAGTGACGTAACAAAACTTACGGATTCGGGCTTGCCACCCTCGGCAGAATCAACGTCCAACGTGACCTTCTCGCCCGACGTGTCGCCGCTAAGAACCTTAGTGTTGAGCTTGAAATCGAGACCCTGCTTCTTCAAGAGCTTCTGAGTCGACTTGGCAATCTCGCTGTCCATACCGGGGCCACCAATCTGGCCAAGGAACTCGACAACGGTAACCTTGGAGCCAAGGCGGGACCAGACGGAAGCCATCTCTAAGCCAATGATACCACCGCCGACAACAACCATACTTTCGGGGATTTTCGAGAGAGAGAGAGCGCCTGTGCTGGTGACGACGCGCTTCTCATCAATCTCGAGACCGGGGAAGTGAGTAGCCTCAGAGCCGGTGGCAATGAGGATGTTCTTTCCGCGAACAGATGTCTCGCCACCGTCGTTGAGAGCAACCTTGATCTCGTTCTCGTTAACGAAGGAGCCCTCTCCTTTTAAGTATTCGACGCCGTTTTTTTTTAGGAGGAATTCGACGCCCTTGGTGAGACCTGTGACGGCTGTGTCCTTGGCTTTCATGAAGTTGGCAAGGTTCAGCTTAACGTCGCTAACCTCAATACCTCGGTTCTTTGTGTCGTGAAGAATCTGGTGGTAAAGGTGGGAGTTGTTAAGAAGTGACTTGGAAGGAATGCAGCCAACGTTTAGACAAGTACCACCAAGAGTACCACGCTTCTCGATGCAGGTGACCTATTTGAAAAGATCAAATGTCAGACACGTCCCAGACGATTGGAATCCTCCCCCAAAATTCCCCCGCTCGCCCTCCACGCTCAAAAAAAAAACATACTTTTAAGCCTTCCTGGCCAGCCTTGATAGCAGCGACATAGCCAGCAACACCACCACCAATGATGATCAGATCCTTGTCCTCTGAGAATATGTCAGCAGGGGTGCCTCGCTGTTCGGCTAAAAAAAGTCGAACTCGACGAACCGGAAGCAGTAGCAAGGCCACGGCTGAAGCGAGAGAGAGCGGCGGGAGCGATAGCACTGTGAGCGTGGCATTGTTAGTCAACGAGAGATTTTTCTTAGCCGCGAAGCTGGACCGATGCATCCGCTCGCAAAAAGTAAGGGATGAGCGCAGACGTACGCAGTTTGCTTGAAGGCAGCTGGACGAGCAACAGCCCTGGATATTAAACGAATAGAAAGCATTGTGGGAGGCGATAGCAGTGGTTCAAGCGATCAATTGGCGCCGGTTGTGGATTTTGAAGGAGGTTGAAGTTGAGTGCCAGCTGCGCTGGAAATCATCTCAGGCGCCTTCCTGGTTCGGAGAGCTCCAGCAAGTTTGGGATTGGTCAGAAAATCCTTTGGGGTGGGCTGAGGGTACCTCTACCAGGTAAATTAGCTGGTGAGCTACATAACTAGACTCATAGGTGTCGCGAGAAACGTCCCACCCACATGGGGCAACGATTAGGTAACGTGGACATGCACATAATTATGAGTTCAAAGCCGCTTGGTGGCGGCCAGAATCGGTCTGAACTCAGGCTCCTCAGGTGGCCCTGTATCGGGATTCGCCTGGTTAGAGCCAGCCTGTTAGACAGCTAACCTACATACCTACAAGAAAACTCAATGTGATGTAAATGAGTAATAATGCAATGAATTGCCGAGTTTGCAGAATAGACCAAGGATAGTTTGTGTCATCGTATCTACAATATAATTACCGGCTTTCATTGCAGCCTACGCCACCTTGACCGCCTGCACCGCTGCCTGCGCCTTTTGCCGCACTCGCTCCAGTTTCTTGGCCTCCTTCAGCTTTGATTTGCGTACCTTCTTTCTCAAAAACCAATGTAGCCCGGCAGCAACGGCTGGGAACTGCCTCGCAGCTCCAAAAATCTTTTCGACATTGGTGTCCTCGCTGGCGCTTTTACCTTTGCAGTAGATAAGCAGCTGGACCAGAAAATGTTCGACAAAGTCGGCCGTCCAGCTATTGACCTCGGGTAGGTCTAGAGGCTTGAGGATTGCAATACCCAAAGAATCATCGGCTACCAGTGCTGCGTAAAACTGGGCCACGTTTGCTAGGCGGCGTGGATCTCTCATTCGTTCGCTGTCTGCCGTCTCCTCGTCATCAGCCTCATCCCCGAACATGGATTCACCCAGGCCGCGGAATAGTTTCCAAAGCCTATCTTGGAAAGCAAACCGAAGCTTCTTATTGGAACAAGCTTGGTTAGCTACCAATGAGTAGAATTTGTTGTATTCAGTTTCGCTGCCCACGCATTGGACAAGGACACGAGCTATCTCAAGCTGGTCGTCTTTTTTTAGCTTGAGGTTCACGAATTGCCTGTAGGCGTGCTCGTAATCGTTGGCGGACATAAGTGCCGTGAAAATGGCTACCTGAGCCATGGTGCTGAGTCCCTGTGAGCGAGCCTTTTGTGGATAGTCTGGGAGTATAAAATCCATGTCTTCATCATCAGTCAAGAAGTCATCCAACCCCTCTTCAGCCTCCTTGACCGTCGAGCTCTTTGTTTTGACGGGAACACTAGCTCCAACAAGCCACCATTTACCATCTGTGTCGGCGCCTTCGATATCACACAAGCTCATGCCCATAGGGGCTAATCCATCAAGTCTACGAGACTGTGATTTGAGTTCACCGATGCGCTTCTTCATGCGCACAACATGTTCCGAGACGACAGCTGAGTCCAGCCCCTTGGCCTTGACCTTGTTGCTTTTCAGGTCGTTGATTGTTTCAACCATGAATTTGGTTCTCACAGACACATCCTGATATCCAATCTTCGACATATTGGTATTGAGCACACTGGCAATATGCTTCAGAGATTGCGCGTCATCTCTTCGCAGCATGCGACCTGCCATGCGGCAAATACGTAAAAGGAGCTCAACATTCAGTTCGGAGAGCTCGCCCAGGAATCTCTCCATATAGTCAAAAACGATCCTGCTGCTCACTACCTCAAAAACGTAGAGCTGGGTCAAAAAGTTAACCAAATTGGAGGCTTCTCGCCTAACACTAGCACCACTGCCACCAGCTTGGCTGTAGTCTCGCGCAAGATCTTGGACAAGACGACGGATCACATGGGAACCAAAGCTGGAGCCAATGAGTTTATAAATTGAAGCAGTAAATCCGCCAATCAGCACGAAGAACTGGTCTGGAAGAAGCTCAGGCTTGTAGATCTGCGCCAAGATAATGTCGGTAATAATTTCGGTTACTTCTCCTCGCGCGTTTCCTTGATAGAGTTGCTCAATCGATTGAACGATGGAGAGAAGATTGGCATCAGTCAGTCGGTTGACTAAGCCTTGTATATTCTTCTGTAACCTGGTCTTTGACTCGGATTCCGTGTTTGATGCCTTCCTGAGAGTTGGGGGCACATATCTCGCGACAACGTTTCCTGTAGTTGGTGCAACGTATGGGTTTTCTTTCTTGGACGCGACGGGTGCATCCGCTTCTCCCTCGAAGTTATGGCACCTGAACTCTGCAGATGAATCGTCATCAGAAAGCTTCTCTTCGTCTTCCTGGATACTGTCGCGATTTGACATAAGCAAGTCCGCATCGGAGTCTATGACATCTTCTGTATCGTCGACATCATCATCTTCAGCTTGATTCTGTTGCGTCACAGACTTCAGTTTTGTGGGTGTGCCCGTCGCAGTCTTCCTTCTCTTAGAGGAGAGCCAGTCATCGTAATCGCGCTTTCGCTTCTGTTCATAGGCGTCTTCATCTTTCTGCAATCCAACTGCGTCGATATCGCCTAGCAAACCTCCCAGTCCATCCTTGCTGAAAGATTGTGGCAAAGACTTTCGTCCCTTTTTGATGCCTAATTTTCGCTCAAATGCCTCAATTTCGGCATCATCTCGATCAAGCTTATCTTGCATAAACTTTGATATTCTCGTGTCGAATTTTGGCGTGGTATCGACGCCTATTGACTCGTCGAAGTCGCCGCCACTGTCCTGGCTCCCGTCCAGGTTCACGGAATCGTCCATACCATCACTCGCGCTCTTGAAAACATTATCATCGTCTGGTGCTCCGTTTGACTTCTTCACTTCGAATTTGGAATGAAAAGGATGTTGGACAGTCTTTGGTTCACTAGGAAAATGAGGCTGTGGGTTTCTGTCGCCTTGATTTCGGCCTTCTGTTGCAGATCGTCCGCCGTATCGATTCGACTTCTTCGCGACTCTATGTGCCCTTCTTTGATCTTTTCTCGCGAGTGGCCTTTTATTGCCCCACGCTGGCCCCTGTTGCGACTTGGCAGGGACCGGTGTGTCGATGCCAATCCTTTTGAAAAGCTTCTGTTGAAGCTCTGCCACCGAGGAGGCTAGCATGGCACAGCTCAAAGATCCAATGTTCGTAGCAAATCCCGAACATATGAAACGGATTAGAGAGTTGAATTATATAGGCTGTGCGTATCAGATCGTGAGTCGGGATGCTAGAAGTAAATGGCGTTGGCGCAGAACTTTTGCTTTCCTGTGGTTGAACTTTCTTATCTTATCAGCCAGCGTTTTGCCAAGTCGCCAACGCAGTGAGTGGGCTCGGTTAATAACGGAACTGTGCCGTGGCGCTGTTACCTAGCTTGTCAAATTCCATCCACTGCCTCGTCAGGTCTGGTCGTTACTAATAATTTACAGGCGCGGGGCACATTTTTTGCTTCACCAATATTGCTCTCCACAGCAACTTCAGGCGCGCTATGGATGATCAGCACTTGAGCCACGACCAAGTAAGTTTTTTCCCGCTTGATCATCTCGTAGAACCCGTGTGTCAACAAGACTCACTAACCCTGGCTGCGTTCTAGTTCTTTGAGAAGCTCAATCAGCTGTTCGGTGCCCGCAAAGGTAGTGATCATGGGGCCATATATCTAACACAAAAACGACGTGAGTCCTCACGCGTAGACACTATGTGCCGGACAATTAATTCGCTAACAGTTTCCAGTCACATATAATAGCGACAGCGAACCTTTGGCGGCGGATGGGGATTTTGAAGACCGTCATCCGTCAAAGCCCATGCCCGTTATTGTCAGAGCCACGAACGGCAAATCCAAAAGAGCCAAGGCCAGCAAGATCAAGCTGTCTACAGTGATTCAACCGCATGACCTAGCGTCCTTTTATATTCGTTACGCAGAAGTCTGTAAGGCCGGCATGGCGGCGCTGAAACCACGAGACCGAAGCAAGAACAAGGCCAAGGCAAAGGCGAAGAAGAAGAAGACAGCGGCATAGCCTCTCTTTCTACTTCATATCAAATAGCATTAAGAGGACTCGTCACGCTTTTGACAAGTAAACTGTTCTTTTGAGGCAAGTTGCCTCATGTACTCACATATCGCGAACGCCGAGAATATCCCCGGGGGACGCGTAGTATGATTGAACAGGGAGGCGAAAGTCTCTCGCAGTGCATCAGCAGAACTTCAAGAGGTTATATTTGCGTACATAGAGCACTATATCTCTTGTATGTAGAGCTTATAAGATGGTGGTCTCCATCGGCGCGTGCTTGGCTTACAATACGTATGAACGCTCTTTGGCTTCTGTCAAGGCCAAGACCGTAATAAAATGCCTTTAAAGCTGTCTTCTTCCAAGTATAGTTCGATTAACTAAAGAGAAGAGACAGAGTGTCAGACTGCCAGCCTTGCATACACAAGCATACAGATGCGGCCACCTGCAGTTGATAGGTAAGAGAGACACGATTTCCTCACGGCGTCAATGTTGAGCTACCTATCCGTCTGTCCAGCAACAAAATCTATATCGAGGAAAATGTGGTGAAACGACATGCCGCCAGAAGGGCCTTGCACATCTGTGCTGCAGACACTGTTTTGTCTATTCATTCAGCCAATGCTGTATCGCTCTTGACTTTCACATGCAGTAGCTGTTATCCTGCTCAAAGCTGGGCCTCTTTCCTGTACCTCTTCATCTACAATCTTGTGCCATGACATGGTCATGAATTATTCTGCGACAACGCATCCACATCGAGATCGGCGTCGAGCTTCCTGCGGCATGTCCTAATAAAGCGCACAGCCATTCAATGTGGCAATATCCATATCAAAACAGTCACCGTTCCAATCAAATCCTTCGAGTAAAGTAAACACTAAAAATCATCCTAGCAATCTCGAATAGCCCCATGTCTGCTCCTCAGATAGGCTGCCTCCTCTACTTTTTGCGAACTGTTTTTTTTTTTTTGCCGAAAATTCCAAACACATAAGAAAACTGCGTAGTTTGATGAAAAAGTAGAGAAATACGAACCCAAAACCTCCCTAGGCGAAGGAAAGATGGCGTGTAATAAATGAGACGATGCTCAAATTTTGGTTCCAACCCAGGCAATGTTACATCATCTGGTCCTGAGTAAGACCGGCGTGAGGATCCGCTTCCATCGGTTCGCCGCTGGGCTGATTGACGTATTTGACAAAACTAATGTTGAGGGGGCGTCCGCCATATTGGTATCCTTGAAACTTGGAGATGGCAGTCTCGGCAGTTTCGGCAGTGTCGAATTTGACCACGCCACTGCCACGCGAGCGGCCACTGGGCTCATACTGGATTTCGGCCTGTTCAACCTTGCCTATGGTAGTGAACAGCTCGATCAAGTCGTCGTTGCTAGTCGACCATGGTAGCTAATCTTCTTGTCAGCGCGCTTCCCACGTGGTCGCTCGTTGGTTGACTTACGTTGCGAACGTAGATGATCTCACTGCGTTCAGTCCCGGAGGTAGCATTGTCAGTGAACGGGTTGGGCGCTGCGGGTGTTGAAGGAGGGCCATCAAAACTGCCAGCACCAGGTCCTCCGCCGAAGCCGCCTCGACCACCGAAGCCGCCTCCGAATCCTCCTCGGCCTCCAAATCCTCCGCGAGCGCCGAATCCTCCACCATAGCCGCCACGCATTCCGCCACCATAGCCGCCGCGGCCGCCGAAGCCCAAGCCTCCAGCGCCAGCAAAGCGATCCTCGCGGACTTCAATGGTGCGTCCCTGCCAGTCGTAGCCATTGAATTGTTGGATAGCGCTGCGAGCGTCATCAGGGCTTTCGAATACCACAATGCCGGATCCCTTGGGTCGGCCGTCAGGACCAGAGTGCACATCCGCTCGGATCACACCACCATTGCGGGCTAGTTTCCGGGTCAGCTTCTGCAATACGGCGATAAAACTGGGCCGTGTGGAACGATTTGAGCTCACCTGCTTGTCTGAAAAGATCCTTGAGATCTTGCCAGCCAACATTGAAAGGGAGCTGTTGTCTATGTTAGTGAAAGTGTCAAGCCTTGGTGTATCTGGTCGGTAGCAACGAACGTTTGCAACATAAATTTGGCGACCGGCGCCAGGGCCGCCGGAGCCGCCGGGACCACCGTGATGGCCATTGAACGCCGGATTGAATCCGCCATGCATATTGCCACCACCGAAACCACCACGATTGCTGCCGCCAGATCCGATGAATCGTGGCTCCGCTTCGCGATCCTAGGAAATCTAGTCAGAATCGCCTCGACGCGAAGGATGCACGAAGTCTTACCTCGCGGACGTATACAAGACGGCCCATGAGATTCTGGTTGCTGAGCTGGGTAACAGCCTGTTGGGCTTGTTCCCTGGTAGCATATTCCACAATTCTAGATGCGTCAAGTCAGGATCGATCCGCTACCTTGTTTGTTCGAGAGATATCGAAACGTACCCGCATCCCTACAAATGACCCAGGACAAGGTCCCTACCCGTCAATCCAAAACATCCATCAAATAAGCCGAACAAGGGAAGGAGGAGATCCAGGGAGCACCATCAGGGGCGACTGGAAAGGAAAAGAAAACTATGCAATGAAGCCCACCTTCGACATTCCATTAGGAAGCAGCAATACATCGGCAAAGAGAACATCTCCAGCTATAACCCAACAAGTTAGTCCCCGAGCAACTCCTCCTCACTCTCGAATTCCTCACCCTGTCTCATAAAATCCTTAAGATGATGCCACTTGACGTCGTACGAAAGATTGCCAACGTAGACTCGGCGATCTTGTTGGGATGAATCGCGCACGTTGGACATCATCTGCTCGCGGGCGGCAGCTCTGTCTTCGAATGAGCGCTGGGGGCCTTGACCGCCGCTGAAGCCAGCGGGAGGGCCGCCGCCGGGAGCTCCTGTGCCGGCCATCGGGGAGCGGTCGCGACCTCGTCGATAGTCCTCTCGACTGTTAGATCTGCTTCGCGGGGAGTAAGATCGGCGACGTCCTTGTCTGCCGGGACTTCTGGAGCGACGACGAGGGGAGCGAGATCTCTCACGCTGCTTGCGCGTTAGGGTCAGTCTGGTCAGGGCATCTAGTCGTTGGTGTAACATTTCGCTGCTGTTGCCCGGGCATGGCATTCTTGGCCGAGCACACCATTCATGTCATTTGAAAGAGCTTGAGCTAGCGTGGGTGTACGACGCCGTTCTGGTGTGAAGCACGTCCGCGGTGTGTATGCGAGTGTGCGGCGACGCATACACACCCCGCGACGCACCTACACTACCGAGTGTGACACGCGGAACCGAGTCCGAGGAGATGTGCAAGAGGGTAGCTGGGCAACAGCAACGGCGCAACATGGCTACCAAACGCGATGGTGCAAAGCTAATTAAGGGCCAGGTAGATTTACTTACAGGACGGTAGGTGTCGCCAGAATCAGCTAGGTACAGATGTTAGGTAAGTCTGCAAAATGAAGAATGTGCAAGGAGCAAAGTCGTGGGACATCAAGGTCAGAATGGTGGCGGGAGAAAGACGAGGCTCGGATGGTGGGGTTGAGGAGAGAAATGTAGGGCACCGGACCACGGGCACAAGTCTAAGAAAGCAATGTCGTATTGGCGCAGCTGGGTTTTCGCAAAGGACCGTGATTGCCTGATATTATTGGTAGAGGGTGGCGAGACGAGAGTGACAAGGGAGTAATGCGCGATGCGCGGTTCTGGCAGAGGAAGTGCAACAGGCGGGGGCAGTGAAGTTACATGAGAAAAGAGACAAAAGAGGATGGGACATCGATCTTGTACCAGTGAGTGGGAGGAGGAGAGGGAGGAACAATACAAAGCCCACACAGAGGAGCTGAATCGGCAAAGCAAAAAGGTAGCTTGAATGAGAAGTGTTGGTGATGTGTCGAGAGCGTGCGGCGACGAGGGCCGAGGGGAGCAAGGACGGAGTGGTGCAGGAGTGCGGAGAAGTGAACGTACCCATGGCAGAAAAATGTGAGCGTTGGAGTAGAGAGAAGAAAAGGACTGAGCCTGTTCGCGGTGGTGAAGAGTGAGTGGGTGTCTCAACAGATGGAGGGCGGCGCAAGCAAGCCCAAAAGTGAACAGCGGCGAGCAACGGTACGAACGGGGGGGTAGAGGAGGACAGGCAGGAGACAAGCCACGACTGGTCAGCTCACGGACGGATCTTGCATAAGCGCAAAACCAAGGATTCATGCACGTCGTCGGAAGTGGCAGCAAAAATTGGAGGGGGGTGAGAGCGGCAGCGGGCAGCAACGGTGACGGGTGGGAAAGTCTGCGTTGAGGGCGTGTCTGCTGTGGTATGGTGGTATGGGACGAGAATTGCTTGCTGGCTGGGACTGGATGGTATGGCTTTTTCCTGGGTGGGAAAAAGTGCGACGCGATGGTGAGAGGGAAAATGCGCGTGGATAGAAGGTATTGAGTGTGGGGGGGCCCGAAAGTGAATGACGAATGAGAGGTAAGAAGGCTGAAGTGGCAGGGGGAAGACTGGTACGTACCTAATCCGTAGATAGATACGCGTTATTACCTCTCTCTTATTAAGGTGGCGTGGGTGATCTAATAAGTAATAAATCACCCAGGTACATGCTGCCTTTCATCATCTCTGTCATTTCTACTCCTATTCCTATGTAAGCCCCAAATCGCTCCAGAGCATCAGCATCATCATCATCATCACCCATCATCCATCATCCACTACTCCTTCTATCACTGCCTCCATCAATTACCTATTCCCCAGGTAGTTCGCTACTTTCCCGACTCTCCTTCCGCCTTGCAGCAAATAGCTGGATGGTGCTGGCCACATTTCCCCAAATCAGTTGTGCACCACGCCTCGCTATCACAAACCCTGTCACTGTCCACAATCTGTTTTTCGCCGAGCGCTGGTTAATAAGGCTTGAGGCACCTGTGCATGCAACTCGCAAACACACACAGAGCAGCAGTTATCAATAGGGCTCCGCCATTTAAGTGGTAATGTATTCTTGCGCAGCTCTCAGTCACCCCATCAGCCCGGCATTGATCAAAGCTCGCACGTTGGCAGATGGTTGACCTGACGGTTAGCGGTTCTCTGGTAAAGTTACGTAACCTTGAAGGGCAGCTACATGCTATCAGTGAATAACTAGGTAAATACATATTACGGTGGGCTGGACCCAGATGACATCTGGCCATGTGATGAAAGCCTTTCTAACATTTGCAAGGCGTGGCTACTGGTAGTATGTAGGTAAGATGGGTGTGTGACATTGAGCTTCATTATAGTTTGTAGGATAGGCTCAGCCTCTGGCCGTTACATTCCCTTGTTATTGCAACCAATTGCTTAGTTTGCTGGGCCGTGGCTAGGTTGGCTTGGTTCTGGCCAGTTGAAGAGGCAGCGACTGATGGAGGGATTGATGAACAACACGGGTTTCTCTGGACTGTCCCGTCGTCCGACTTGATAAGGCTCAATACAGTGTACCAATTTTTACTCACCTCTTTCAGACTAGTGTTCCCTTCGCGGAATGGTCGCGGGTAATCAATTATACGTCCATCACTCATTGCCATCGCCGCGCGCCGCGCAAGCAAGCAATAAGCGAGCTCTGGCAAGCCTGTCTGGTCCTGTGGGCCGAGTAGGAACTGGCTGCAGGACTCTGACATGATGGGCTAGTAACTTGCTACTCTTGCGAAATCCGTGCCTGCCTCCTACTTACCTATCGGGAGTATTTGCGCAGTTGAGACGTGACTATTTTCCCTTACTAACCAGGGCTTCTTGTCCGTGTCAATTCGGGTTCAGCATCCTGGGTGGTTTTTACGCTTGGTCACCGTATCGTGCCAGTTGAGCCGACGGTAGCATTCGAGACAGCATGCAATGCAGCTAGATTAATGGTAAGCCACATTACGGTTGTGTGGCTTCGCCGTTTGTAAATATGGTGACAGACTGCATTTCCGACGCCACAGCTCGTCAGATATCGAATGGTGGGTGCGCTCGTCGAACGCTGTGCGCTCTCAGCCTCCAGGTAATAATCGTGGTTGCGTGAATTGACAACTTGCTTGGCCATATGATGCGAGAAACGCCAGCCAGCCCGTCATCGCAGCTCTGAAACAGAGCTCCAGTGTGCGCTTCACTTTGGGCCTCATACTACAAGTCCTGACAAATTGCTTCTTCAAAGCTCGCCTTCAAGCGCATCCTGCATCGGGCATCTTGGCCCTGTATGCACAAAGTTACATACCAGCTTTTCATGTACCGGATGCCAAGTACCTGCGCAGCATCTTATTCACTCAATTGGATGGTTTCCTTGGGTAGCCCGTTAATAGTTACTGATCCGGTAGCTACAATAGAAAACGCATGAAGTGCCCACCCCCTCTGCCAATTACCATGCACTTCTAGGAGGCCGTATCAGGCGATCCTGCTTTTTCATTGATGGCTCTTCTATCGGCCCCCAGCGGCGCAGTAGTCAGGTGCCTACCCTTTCTGAACCATTGTACAGTGACAGAGGGTGCTGTGCAGTTGCTGGTCCTATGCCTATTGTCACGTAGACAGTCTGTTGTGGGTTTCTGACTTGTAACCAACACAGCTATATAAGCGCTAGTTGAACTCCTGAATAATGCTCGTACCGGAGTTAGTGTTTATTCTTTCTTTTGCCAGTTGGCGTGCTGCCATTCGGCGTGGCGGTACCGGTACCGTTGCATGGGTCAGCGTGGTCTAGGGTAGTGGTGATACTCGCATCGCCGTGAGAGATCGTGCAGACATCCCGATCGTGTGACGCTGTTTGGATCTGATACATTGCTTTGGTGAAATTATGCATATGCTGCCTCTGAAATGGCTATTGCGGTGTCTTGCCAGTGTTCTGCCCAAGTACCGTCGACTCACCACTACCTACTCCAAGAGTAGGGCCAAAACCCCAGAAACAGTGCTGGTCCCAGTGAGGTAGTCACATCACGACGGAGGCACGAGTGGATCGCCCATGCACGGCATGAGTAGAAGTTCACAGGGTTGGAAATGCTCCGGACCAGTGAGTGAGTGACTCCTACTCACTCCGCTACTCCTGGAGTAATGAATGGACTAGTGACTGGTCACTGGTCTATACAAAATGAGTGGTGAGTGACTTCTCACTAGTCTAGGGGCTACAGAGTTATAAGTGAGTTAAGTCTAATCAGCTCCTATATAAGTATAAGTGACTAGTAAGGACTAGTGGTTATTATAACTAAGTAATAATGACTAAGTAGTTTTATATAAAAGAATTCTTTTAAAATTTTATAAATTATATAGAGTAATTTTATATTTAAAACTAAAAAGTAAAATTAATTATATATTTT
>JAAHCF010000409.1:0-34202 GCA_038367545.1 Beauveria asiatica | reverse complement strand
TTTTTCAGGCCGGGTTTTTATTCTTTTTTTTTTTTTTTTTTTTGGAAAAGGTTGACCAGCATCTATGCTCACGCTGGCTCAAGCGAGATTGTCAGGTTATGGCGCTTGTACCTGTGCACCGGGTGACGCTGTGCCAATACTATATGGTGGCACCACACCATGTGCACTTGCCTAAAGAAGAAAGCGTAGTGAATATTTATAGAATCTGATTTAAGTGTACTACGTGCACCTGATGAATGGCAAAGCGTTTCTATGAGAGGTGCGGTAGAAGAGACGTTACGATGCAAGGGAGCGCTGATCTTGTGGAACTGTTAGTATATATTAACGACCAATATTCACAAGACTCATGAACCGCAATCCATAAAAAGTTCAATCCAGCCTCCTGATTATATTCCACAATTCATCACAGTAGGGAATATGTCGGTCGGGAGACTTAAGCCGTTGTACCGACTTACATGCTGGACGGCAAGGTGGGGCCGACAAAATACAAAACGGGAAACATTTTTTGCGGAAGCTTTCGCGCTTCACATCGGCGCAACACCACACAAACGTCATGCCCCGGAATACGGTACAGCCCAATGCCTGGGTGGCACTGAAGCTTCCTAGTGGTAACGTCAAAATCTTACAAATAACGCCCAACACGTAAGATACCACATCACACGTCGACACACTGACCTGTGGCAAGCGTTGGCCGCTAACCAGCTGTTTGACAGAACCGTGAGCTTGGGGAAATACGGCTCCTTTCCCAGCAATCTGCTTCTCGACCGCCCGTACCACCTCACCTACGAAGTCCAAGACAAGCGCGAACCCGAGACTTTCTCGCGACTGCGCGTCGTGCCCGGCACGGAGCTCAACGCCGACGCGCTCATCGACACGACGGCAGAAGACGAGGCGGCCAACGCAACGCCCGAGGCGGAGCCCGTCGCCGAAAATAGCGATGACGTGAACGAGGCCATGATTGCGGCGGCCGTGGGCGAGGAGCTCGCGCTCGCCGATGGGGAGGAGAACGTCGAGGGCAGCACCGAAAGCGTCGTCACGCGCAAGACGTTTGACGAGCGGGCGCGCCAGACGCTGACGACGGAGGAGATTGAGGAGCTGAAACGAAAAGGTGCGGGTGCGGGCAGGGAGATTGTCGCCAAGTTGCTGGTGCGTCACACGGCGATTGACCAAAAGACTGCCTACTCGCTGGCAAAGTACAAGCTGCTCAAGGAGAAGAAGTATGTGCGCCGCTTCACGGTCCTGCCGTTGGACGTGCCCATGCTGGCGCAGTGGATGCTCGAGGACAAGGACGCCAGCAAGATTCTGGAAATGCGACAAGAACTGCTGGCGCTGGTCGGGTGCTGGGCCGACGTGCACTTTGGCGGTCTGCCTGTCGAGGGCGCGACGACGCCACACGGAGGCAGATGGCTAGCAGTCGACGATACCGGCGGTCTGTTAGTCGCCGCCATGGCTGAGAGAATGGGCATTCTCTACCGTGATGACAGCCAAGAGGATCTGCAGGAGGACGAGACGGAGCCGGCGCCGGCGCAAGATCCCCCCGCAGAAGATGCCAACGGCGGCGCCGACGACGACGCCGTCTCGACGACGCGCCCGCTGCCGCCACGCAAACGGCCGTACAAGGACGACCTCGCGCCGCACTACGCGCTCAGCAACTCCATCACCGTCGTGCACGCCAACTCGCAGCCGAACCTGTCGCTGCTGCGCTACTTTGGCTTCGACGCCAGCGACCCGAACCCGCAGGAGCCCTACCACCCGCTCGCCACGCACCTGCTGCCCGTCAGCTGGCTGCAGGTGCTGTCGCCCGACGACGACCCCGCGTACGCGGACCGCCCCGCCGACGTGCGCCCCGAGGAGCTCGCCGCGTGGAAGACGAACCGCCGCGGCAACTACCACCGCAAGCGCCGCCGGTGGGCGCGCACGCGGCAGATCGTCGACGGCACCCGCGCGGGCGGCTTCGCGGGGCTCGCCGTCGCCAGCACCATGGATCCCGTGTCCGTCTTGCGCAGCGCGCTGCCGCTGCTCGCGGGCGGGAGCCCCGTCGCCATCTACTCGCCCACGGTGGAGCCCCTCGCCCAGCTGGCCGACTGCTTTAGCATCGGGCGCCGCGCCGCGTGGGTAACGAGCCCGCCGCCTGCCGCCGAGGGCAAGTCGCTCGCGGAACTCGAGTCGTGGGACGGCTCGGCCGAGTTTCCCGTTAACCCGACGCTCATGGTTGGCGTGTCGGTGCAGACGAGCAGGGCCAAGCGCTGGCAGGTGTTGCCGGGCAGGACGCATCCGCTGATGATGGGCAAGGGTGGTGCCGAGGGCTACTTGTTTACAGGGTGGAGGGCCATTCCGGCAGAGGGAAGGATATCCGCGCGCGGCAAGTTTACAAAGCGAAGGATGTAGGGCTTTGGGCATGGTCGAGATACCCTTGGATTGTAACGACGTATCATGTACATGAACATTGGCATTGTCATTCAAATTTGCAGCCTTATATCGGCAAGTCCCAAGTGACGAGTAAACCCAGCCTCGTGCCCTTGAAGAAATGTGTTTGCTATATTGACGTTATAAAGCAGCATAGTCTATGTGTGCCCCAATTCTGGCCAGTCATGTTTACAGCGCCTTGCCCATAAACTTTCTCTTTGTAAAGCTCAACCACCACTTGCTAGGCTTGGCGTCGTCTTCCTCGTAGACACGTGCAAGTATGCGAATGGCAAGCTCCTGGCGGATCTGAGCCATGTACAGGCGAAGCTGCTCAGCGTCCTGTCGATCGCGAGGTGGTTCGTACATCTAGCGAGCAACTACGTTAGCCTGATCCCTCCTCAAAAAGAAAAAGAAGGAAAAAAAAAAGCACATGTTAATCTTGACGCACAAACATACCTGGTTCAGAGGCCACGCCGGATCGCCCGGTAGCGCAAAATGTAGGTCCAGCGCCAGGTTCATCACCTCCTTTTGCGCATCGCGCACCGTGGCGTTGGGCTTGATCTTGGTCAGACAGTCGCTGAGGAACCAGATGCCGTAGATGAGCAGGCGGTCTGCGGGGCCCTGGATCTCAAAGTTGCGGAAAAACGTGTTGGCGCGGAAGAGCGAGATGACCTCATCGAGGATGTCGTAGCTCTCCGAGTCGGGGTCAGGCGACTCGGACGCGGGCAGCGGCGGGTTGGGCAGCGGCAGCGTGTAGGCCGGGCCGCGGACCTTGGTGCGTAGTGGGAGGAGGGGGAAGTTGCCGATGAGGCGCGGGTTGGGCTCCGAGTTGAAGACGGAGTTGTAGGCCTGTAGACGACGTCAGTCAGAACGTGCGGGCGGGGGGGGGGGGGGGGGGGGGGGGGGGGGGGGGGGGGGGGGGGGGGGGGGGGGGGGGGGGGGGGGGGGGGGGGGGGGGGGGGGGGGGGGGGGGGGGGGGGGGGGGGGGGGGGGGGGGGGGGGGGGGGGGTGTGCGTTGTAGCGGTAGAGTCGGTATGGCGAGAGACAAAGAGAATGGAGAGTATGGAGAGGATAGCATACAGGCATTGTGATGGTCTCTGGAGCAGCGCTACGACAGAGGAGGCTTCTGGGTTTCTGCTAGACGAGCTGGTTCACGCAGCTGTGATGGCGTATGCAGCTTCATCATGGCGGGGCTGTCGCTCGAAGCCAGTCAATGAGTGTGGGGCACAGTAAAGAGTGCAGAATGGCTGTGCACCATGAGCTGTGGCTGGAGCTGTGGCTAGCTTTCACGGCGGTGCAACGCCAGAACTGGGCGGGCATATTTTAGTTAACGATGCAGGTACCAAGCAAGGCACGGTGGGGTTTTCAAAGTTTACAAAAAACGATAAAAAAAATAAAAGTTAAAAAACATGTCATCATGTTTCAAAGCAGGTTCTTATTCAAGGTTGATTTGAAAGCATGACTCCTTCGGCGACCGTGCCTGCGGTCTGACGTCTGGAGCATCTTGATGCCGTGATATGTGCGGCGCGGGCGGAGACATAGATGGACGGGCGATCATGTGATCGGTATTGCGTGGAATAGCCCACGGAAGGCTGTCGGAAGTGATGTAGAAGAAAGGGCAAAATTTTACGAATATTTTGGTTAAATAAATGTCATGTAAATTGCCATTTTCCGCGTGTTGAAAAGACTGTTGCAGCCAGCGCGACAGGCTCTTGATGTCAGATCGTCATGGACTATAAAACCCAAATCTCCGAGTTTAGCGACTGAACCCCCGGACATGTATTGCCTTTTGTCGGGGAATCTCGCTATTCGGCATCTCGCCCAGACTTTGGCATTGTCAAAGTTTATTACGACAACGAACAGTCGGAGCCGCTATAGCTCCGCAGCGGGGTAGCTGCTTGGCTTTTGACTTGCGGCCTCGTAAAAATAAGACGAAAACGACCGATTTTAGGTGGCGACCGGCCTCGGGGCTTAACGCCGCCATGACATAGGTAGCTCACTCGCCGCAGCTGCCAATCTGTTTTTAAGTCTTCACCTCCGGCCATTGCGATTCAATCATCCTCTTCAACTTTTTCAATACCCATCTACGATTCTACACTCGACACCGTTGATTGTAGCAGAAAACACCATGGCGTCTACCGTAGGCAAGGCAAGTCGGCCCTGCCCCCTCATTTTGCACGAGTTACCCCTCCATTGGCGGCGGCCCGGCGCCCATGACGATGCCATTCGTACAAGCTGCGAAAACTGACCAGAGCGACAAACAGACAATTACCTGCAAGGCTGCGGTCGCGTGGGAATCCGGCAAGGACCTTACTCTTGAGGACATCGAGGTCGCTCCCCCCAAGGCCCACGAGGTCCGCGTTCAGATTCACTACACTGGTGTTTGCCATACAGGTACGAGCACCATTCGACACAGCGCACCACGAGAAAGAAGCTCACTCTGGGGGAAAAAAAATTATAGATGCGTACACACTCTCCGGCAAGGATCCCGAGGGTGCCTTCCCCATTGTCCTCGGACACGAGGGTGCCGGCATCGTCGAGTCTGTCGGCGAGGGCGTCACCAACGTGAAGCCCGGTGACACTGTCGTCTGCCTCTAGTAAGAAGCCCGCGTCTGTTCTTGCCACACGAAAAAAAAAAAGCGCCATACTCATATTGTGACCTTGACAGCACCCCCGAATGCAAAGAGTGCAAGTTTTGCAAGTCGGGCAAGACTAACCTCTGCGGCAAGATCCGCGCCACCCAGGGCAAGGGTGTCATGCCTGATGGCACCTCGCGCTTCAAGTGCAAGGGCAAGGATTTGCTGCATTTCATGGGCACCTCGACCTTTTCGCAGTACACGGTCCTGGCCGACATTTCCGTCGTCGCCGTCCAGCCCGACGCCCCGCTGGACCGCACCTGCCTGCTGGGCTGCGGCATCACCACCGGCTACGGCGCCGCGCGCGTCACGGCCAACGTCGAGGAGGGCTCCAGCATTGCCGTTTTTGGCGCCGGCTGTGTCGGTCTGTCGGTTGTCCAGGGTGCCGTCATCAACAAGGCGGCCAAGATTATCGTCGTCGACGTCAACCCTTCCAAGGAGGAGTGGTCCAAGAAATTTGGCGCCACGCATTTCGTCAACCCCACCGACCTCAAGGGTCAGACGATTGTCGAGAAGCTGATTGAAATGACGGATGGTGGCTGCGATTACACCTTTGACTGCACCGGCAACGTCAACGTGATGCGCGCGGCCCTCGAGGCCTGCCACAAGGGCTGGGGCGAGAGCATCATCATTGGTGTTGCCGCCGCCGGTCAGGAAATTTCCACCAGACGTAAGTTGCTCACTCGAATTTGCACAGTGAATTTTTTTTGTTTTGTTTTTTGCTGACCATTTCGCAGCATTCCAGCTCGTTACCGGCCGTGTATGGAGGGGTTGCGCTTTTGGCGGCATCAAGGGTCGCTCACAGATGGGCGGTCTCGTCAGCGACTACCTCGACGGCAAGCTCAAGGTCGACGAGTTCATCACCCACCGCAAGACCCTGGGCGAGATTAACAATGCCTTTGAGACGATGAAGGACGGCGACTGCATCCGCGCTGTCGTCGACATGCAGAAGGTGTAGCCAGCCTAGGCAATAGGTCGATGGTGTAATAAATGTAGCATGATGGATGATGATGAGAAAAGTAATCGATTGAGGCAATGTACGTGCTTTGTGTTGTTGCAATATGGTGAATGTGGTGAATGTGGTAAGTATGGTAAATGTAGGGGCAGTGTTGCAAATCTGTGGCGCACTGGCTGCTAGTTAAGTACTCGGACTGGCGCTGACCTTGATGGCCATCCGGCCAGGTCAAACCCGAACCGCGACCGAGTATGACGGTGATATGGCCGTCTGAAGGATGGCACAAGGGAAGGTCAATGGGCAGGCGTCAAAGTGAACGATTTCAAACCAAAGACGAGTACGAAATGTGTAAATTCAACCCGTCGATGAATTTCGGTGCATCCGTAATATGGAGCGTCCTCAGCCGAGCGACTGCTTCACATCAAGTTTCTACAATGATCTTGAGCATCCTGGTTCATTTACAAGCCTATAACAGACTGCCTTGGATGGCTGACCAGAATTTATCTTTATTACTTTTGCAGGGTGACATTTTATGATTCACTCCGAAACTACCAGTAGGCGTTCATGGTGAAGTAGCGACAACTTGGGGTAAAGTACATAGTTAGACCCACTGTCGGCCAACAGCGTTGACTCCGCGATTGACTCTGGATCAAGTCAATCTAGACCTAGGTAGACAGACATATACCTGAGCAGTAATTAATCAATGTCCTCTTCTTGATCTTAGTATCTTTCCCACAGTACTGGGTCGATTTAGTAATAAGAGGGGAAGTTGACAGGAATTGAAGGTATGCGGGCCATGTAGAAAACAGAGAGGTATTCGGTACGACGAGAGAAAGGAAAGATGACGCATGTGAAAATAAAATCAGAATGATATCATGAGAGTATCTTCAGAAGTGTGTTTTAAGGGTTAGACGCTCCACACAAACCAGAAAAAATCTATTATTTGATGTCTTGGACAGATCCATGAGGCCGCGAGGTTATCGCGCTTTGAGAGGTGGTCGTTGTGCAGAGACACAGTAACACGATATGAACATTTTCATAAGTCGATGTACACATTATATCGGTCGAATCAGCTGAGTTGCGTCTCTTACAGTAATATCAAAAAGTATGTCTTGAGAAATTTGCACGCTCAACGTGCACCTGTCTCCTCTCAGGCGTTTTTTCTCACAAGCATCCTCGCCGCCTGCGAAACCTTCACCGGGTATTACATCCCCAAAGGCCTCCTGAATCTTTTCCAGTGTAGCCCTTTGTTTCTACGTAGAGAAAGAAAAAACGTACATCTCCACCAGCAACCAACCAACATAGACTAGGTAATACTTCCATCCCAGCGAGTCCATGCTAATGGGGTTCACAAACTGGTTGAACAAGGAAGCCGCTTTGGTAGTAAATTGCATGGCGACGCCGGCAATCATGATGAAGCCGACGACGATGATGGAGGAGCGGTGGCCGTACGTGTCGCTGAGCCTTGAGGAGTTGGGAGTCGAGAGGATGGCGCCGAGCGGGTAGCAAGCGCTGGTGATGGCGAGGAGGGCACCAGTCGGGCTGCCAAACTGGTCGGGCCAGGCAGACACGCCTTGGAGACTGGGCATGACGGATCCGTCGTAGCCGTTGGTTGCGCAGACGACTAGACAGGCGGGGGCGAGGAAGGCGTAGAAGCGCATCGAAGACGGCGGCAGGGACAACAAGGGAGACTTGTCGTTGGCGAGGACCTCGGCGCAGGAAAAGGCTGGGCGGGTGGCTAGGATATCCTGACTGGAGGACATGATGTTTCGATGATGATGAAAGTTGGACAGAACTAGAAGCCACCTGCAGAGTGAACGTGATTCGGTGACGACAACTACCCAGTCAAAGAATATTCCGTGTCTATCAAGTGAGCTTCAGAGCTCCTTCGTATAAGGCGATGCTGTGTCAGTAAAATCCGAAGTTCGACACCTTTTTCTCATTCAAGATATCAGCTCCCTGCCAGCCACAGCATACTCCGATTGGGGAGAAACATGACGATGAGGTGTCTTGCGCCCACGATTTGGATCCCTGTCGGGTCCGCAAACCAAGGACCCGGAAACGGGGTTCCCCAGGCCACCCCACGACTCTAAGAGCCATGCTCGAGGAATTGGAGCGGCCTATAATCAGCTAGACTGATGAATAATTGAGAGCAGGTGTGAGATCGAGCGAGATTCGAGAGCACATCACCGATCTACTGCGCGCGGAAACACGGATGCTGTCCGTTCGTTGTCGGCCCGCGGTTGGCCATTCGATACCCAAGCGCCGTTGCAGTGTTGTCAGGAGCGGACTGGGCCCGTGTTTCCCCTTTCCAACTTGCACCTGTCTAAGTGTTGCCTTTTGCGTCGACTGCTGAGAATGTTTAAAAAGTTTCAGGCTATACTAACTACACTCACCTATCTTATCTTTACGATATATACCTTATATTACTATATATATATATATATATATATATATATATATAAACGGTATAAAAAGATATAGAAGTATGTAAAAAATTATTTTTATTATTATTTTAATAGTATATATAGAAGATATAAAAACTATTTATCTCTTTTATTAATTAATTATTTTATTTAAAAAACTCCAAGTTACTTTATATTATAGTCTGCTAAATTATTTTTATCTTTTTTTTTTCTAAAAAAAAATTATTTGAGCCACTTTGTGTTATGGTCCGCCGTACCTCTTGCCCCTGCCAAGTTCCAATAACTGGTGGCCGAACTCTTAACTACAACATTAACGTCAGTTGATAAAAGTCTCCCGAGTTGTGGCACTAAAGTGGGTCGACGTTTTGACAGCCCAAAGCTAATTTGCGCTCGGCGGGACCCAGCCCTTCAGTAACCAGTCTCATCATCATCAAACTGGGCATCGTCGTATCACTGTGTATCTTCAGCTGTTTGTATAAACTCCCAGAGGCGTCCGTGGCCGTCTTTTGACAACCATCTAACCGCCGTAGTTGTCTTTCGACAACAAGGCAATCGTTTCTCATGACCAAGTAAATCCACCGCCATCGGGCGCTAAAGATGCAGCTCAACGTCGGTCCATTTCTCTGCATCTGTATGCTTTTGTTAGCGGTGAGCACAGCCAGCAGTCTAGATGAAAACGAAATTTCGTATTATGGCACTGACTGGTCTGGATGCGCCAGTTCAGTATCACGACAGAGGCCGTTGAGCGTGGCGACATTGAGGAATATGTGCTCGAATTTCGAGACCAGATTCTACTCTACGACGGCACCACCCCAGGCCATCAAAACATCACGGCGGCGTTTCTGCCGGCCGTGCCGGCCGCAAACCAGGATATATCGCGCGCCGTGGCATTTGCGCGTCATGGCGATCTGGACTCGGCTCGCGCAATCGCCGCACTCTACGCCTATGCGGTGATTGAGTACCAGGACATTGGCCAGGGCCGCAACCGTGACTACTTGATACTGCGTGAGGAGCTCGACGGCAACGGCATCGGCAGAAGAAACTGGGGCATGTATGTCTTTGCAAAAATTGGCCCAAGAGGTGCTTCCTACGGCACGCCAATCTCAATTCAGGTCCCCCACCCCGTGTTTGACAGGAACACGCCCGAGCTGGGCATCAGGACGTTTATCGAGACCAACGCAGATTCCTTCTTTATTGCCGGCATCTATCGGTATAGTACTGAAACTTCAAAAGATGCGTCCACCTGGTCCAACGCCAGCTCTTCTGACATGGCCCACAACGAGCATAGCTTGTTCCTCCAATTGGCAGAGGATTTCACACGGCCGGCCGCATTCCACTCCTTCCGCGGGCAAAGAGCCACAACAGTTATACAGATTCATGGGTTTGGAAACAGCGACATGGAAGATGGAAAGTGGACCTACAACCCCAAAAGCTCATATCCCCAAATTGTACTCAGCACTGGTGATAGGTCGCTACAGGGGAAGCGCGTCGCCATCTTGGACCGACTCTCTCGGGAGTTTTGGAAACGTGCACCGAAAAGCAATCAAAGGATGACGACAGGGGTCTACAATGGCTGGGAGTACAGCGATCTCGGGGCGACTGGGAATATTGTCGGGAGGCGCATTCGCGCTCGGGCTGACGGTTCTACCTTTATCCAGATCGAGGCTGACCCCTCTATTCGGGTCACTGATGGATGGGCCAAGGCGCGAAATATCGATGCGCACGCAGATCGCGCAGAGAAACATGGCCGGTTCGGCCGCACGTTGCGGCTGGTTCTGACGGCCGAGGACAGGCCGGCGAAATTGATTGCACAGAAACTGTAGCGGAGGAAGGGCTGTCGAATCTACAAATGTATTGTATAAACCTCCATGATCAACCCTCTATATCCCCGCGCAAATGTCGGTTTGTGATCGAATTGTGTGAAAGGCCTCGATCAAGCCGCGGAAATGGATCCACGCAGCAATCATGACGGCAACATGGAGGATCTGGTGGCTGGCGCCAAAATTATCAAACGTGTAGGGAACCCATCTTTCAGGAATCTTGTTTGGTCAGTAGTGCACACAATCGAGTTTAATCAGGAAACGTACTCTTGCAGCATAGATCAGTGCGCCCACAAGATTGGCCGTTGCCATCCAGCCCATCCACACCAGTGACATGCGCGACTTTTGCAGCTCCCATCCGTGAAGGATTAAGCCATGAACTACAAAGATGATGGAACTGAGGCCAAACCCGGCGTAGAAGCTGGCGCGTATCTTTCTGTACTCGGGTGTGACAAAGGCGGGGGTGAGCGTGAAGATGGTGCAGCAGAGTGCAGTGCTGGTAGTCTGTCTGTAGTCAGAGAGAATAGAACAGAATCAAAGGAACAGGAAGAATTACCATTGTCCAATACATGATTCTGAGACTGTGATTACAGATGAATCCGTAGTATATTGTTGGGATGCCTGCTCCCCACATCAGCACGAGGATGCCCAAATAGTCGAGTTTGTTGCAGAATCGTGACACGTCGTGGCTATGGTTCCACAGCACATGGAAGCTGAGAATAGGTTAGAGACGGTAGACTCGTTCCTTTATCTGCCTCCATGTCTCACTCACGTGGTTGAAAAGATGAAGCACACAGCGACGCCTACGCAGTAAATGGAGACAACGAGCACATCTTCCTTTTGAGCGTTTGGCTGCCACGGAAAGATGTCATGATGAAAGTGAAAAGGCAGCAGTAGAAACACGAGTGCACCAAGTAGATGAGAATATGTGTTGACAGTCTGGTTGTTGAGATAAAGCAGCGAAGTAAATGAAGTCCACGCTGAGCCAGATGTTGGCCTAAACAAGTGTTCAAAGGGTCAGTCTCCATGCCGGCTGAGAGAGAGAGAGAGAGAGAGAGAAATAGGGAGAGAGGGAGAGAAAGGGTAGTCAGCTACCTGTAGCCAGACAGGATATGCTCGTTATCTTGCTGCCAAAAGGGAAGCTCGTGGAAGAAGAGCAGCCTTGGCGTCTCGAGCCATGCCGCGCGACCGTATTTCCGGACAGCCTCATGGCTGGGCGGCGGGGTAACAGGGGCGGACGCAACCTCTGTGGCCACGGCCGATATGGGTGAGCTCTTCCTGAGCGACATGACTGGCAAGCCGAAGCTGAACCTGATACTCTTTGAAGCGATCGTGTAGGAGCAAAGAGGACAAGAGGGATTTACCACCAAAATGGCCAAGTGTACTGTCATGCATCAGCAAGGGTCGCAGCCTGCCGACGAGAAAAGGCCAAACTGCATGAGGAGATTACACCCGGGCCCCTTTTGCCGCCCAGCGGCGCTGGGTACAAAATCCTTGAACAGGCCCCCCATTCCACCAACGACATCCTCCACAGCCCTCCTATTGACGTTGGCCCCGGCCAATCATTGGAATTTTCAGGGGACAAAGAGCGCTGCCTTGCCTGTACGGATTCTGTGGCGTCCAAAGAAAAAGACGCTGTAACCGCCCGAGTGCTCCGCTGAGAGAGGAAGAGGGCCTGGAGGATTCGTTGTCCCCGCTGGAGCCGAAGGGCAACGGCCGCGGATCGGCCCGGCCGAGCTTTTTCGTCTGATAGTGTCCAAGGGCAGCCGCCAGCCTAGTTTGATCGGAATGAGGGGGGGAATGGGGACACTAACCTCTTTTTAATACTAGTCTCCGAATCTATTTAGTGTTGCCCTTCTCTTTAGTCTTTTTCGTGTTAGTGCTGCAGTTTATCTCGTCGTTTGAACATTACACTACTGGCTTTGAGAAGTTGTTTTTATATTTCTTGATTTCTGCATTTCCATCTGTTGCCTCGGTTGCGCCATGTCAATCGCATTGCACAGGCCGAGTACTCTCAATTCCACACTCGTTGGGTATGTTGTTGAACCCAACGGTCGTGGTACACTCTCGTTGTTGTTCTCCTGCGTCTTTACTCTATTTCTCTGTGTCTGGTCCGCAGTGCATCTGAACCTACCAGAGATGGACGAGAGCACCTCCTCATACTCGTATAGATATTTCAAATGGAGTCTACTGGGGCTCTTTGGGCCCGAACTTGTGATATGGGCTGCCTGGAGGCAGTACATCTCTGCTCGATCATTGACAAGGATAATTCGTGAGGTGAGCCGTTATTTCCACACTCAATCTGCGACCTCGGGCTAATAAGTTGTAATAGAATTTGGCTGCCGAAAGTGACGATATCCGAGCGCAGCAGTGGACCATGATTCACAGCTTCTACACGGGAATGGGTGGATTCGTCTTTGATTTGACGCCCTCCAACGAAGAGAAAGGCTCTTCGTTTATTACAACCCATAAACGCTTGCACATTACACCGCGTGGCATCCAGATTCTAGCCAAATGCGGCCTACTTCCCTGCATCACGGCTGGTGATATCACCGACAGGAGCAAGACAGACTGGTCGGGCAAAGCATTCTGCTGCTTACAAGTCTCTTGGATGGTGATACAGGCAATTGCACGTGCGGCGACTGGCTTACCCGTCACTCCGCTCGAGACAAACACCATCGGCCATGTCTTTTGTGCTCTCATCAACTATACTCTTTGGTGGAATAAGCCTCGCTGGGTCAAGGAGCCTACTGTTCTCCGCGGCGGGTGGACCGAGCCACTATGTGCTTTCATGTACATGTCTAGCCAAGTGAGCGCTGAGAAGCGGATAGATCGCGACCTCTTGCGTGACTTTGGCGTCAAAGCCGAGATGGCCTCCGTTTTGTATTTTCCTGGCAATGACGACAGCGACGACTCGCACAAGTGCCACATTCATGAGCAGAATGCAATCGCCATGGATCTCCGGCACCATCCAATCTCACAGACATCAGGCGGCACTATTCAGTCTCGCTCCACCTCTGGGCTCATGAAGGGAGCACCAAGTCTCAAGATGGGGCACATGGGCGCGCGCACCAAGCCGCCAGCACAGAACCCTATGGAAGAGGTCTTGGAGCCCTTTCGCGCCAATGTCAGACAAAAGCGATGGAACCTGGCATGCGAAGCAATCCAAAGATACCCAATACTAAAAGAGCGCCTAGAGCCAAAGGAGCTCGATGAAGATGAATTGCGATACCGGGAGGCCTTACGGCTATACCCTGAAATGCCTGAAACGATCAAGCAGCAATTTCAGCGTCGATGCGGCGTCTCCGATTCGAGAGCATCGACCTGGCAGTGCGAGGGGCTTGTGTGTCGCTCTGAAGAGCTTGTCGTCGAGCGCCCGCGGAATTGGCCTGGCGATGACCTCGTGCGTGACATGCAGGGTCACCTTATGGGCCTCGTCTTGTGGAACGCCAGCACCGTCTACGGGGCCATTCACCTGGCAGGATGGCATGAGGCTTTTCCCACAGTCCTCGAGTCGTGGTTCTGGAGAGTATCAGCTATGTATATCATTTTTAGTGGCCTGCTATGGTCATTTCTCAACCTTCTTGGACACGTCTCTGGGCACGTCTGGTGGTACTGGTATGAGATCCTGGCTGGTGGAGTTTGCCGACGCAGCCATGTTGTCATTTACGTCTTGTGCTGCATTGGCGGAACGCTATATATTATTGCTCGGGTTTTCTTAGTGCTCGAGGCCTTCATTTCTATCCGAGCGCTGCCTGCCTCAGCGTATCAGTCGCCCTCCTGGGTGCTGACAGTACCGCACATTTAACAAGGCCGCCGACTTGGACGTAGGTCGTTTCTGGCAGGTTCAGAAAATGACACTCTCGAATTTGTGTGTAAACCAAGTTTTCACTTGGGAAACAGCAGCTGAAAGGGGCGCTTAGATCTTTTTGATATTGTGTTCATATAGCGTCTAGCCTTCTTCTTTTTGCCGGGATTTTGACCAACGAGCGCAAAGACGTGTTGTAGCCAAAAAGCACCAACTCGAACAGAATAATGATCAGCTCTCCACCATGGACCGCGGCCACTCAAGCCAATGCGACCACTCAACACCTAAAAAATCGACCAGAGAACTGAGAATGAAGTCACCTGCATCGCCAATCTGCCACATATGCCGACCGTGGTGCAGCAGTACCGCATACCAGCCCATGATGGCAGCCGCTTCAGGGCGGTGCTGCGCAAGCAAGTCAATGAATTCCTCCGGCAGATAGATGTTCCAGCTAAACAGCATCTGGTACGAATTCTTGTCCGGCAGGGGCCTGGTCAGCTCGTCGAACCCAACTTGAAGATGATATGCGGCGGTGCGGCACGACTCTCGGGATACAGGGTCCAGCCCCGGGGTGATAGCAAGGAGCCGCAGGAGCTGGTCGCATTCAGTGCCGCGTGCCGCTTCATGCGCGCCTCTCGCCCCCCATTTGAGCAGGGGCGCGAGGTCAGACTCGAGCAGGCTCGACCAGGACACGTCTTGAACGACGGCGCGGATCCCCCTCTGAAGCTGCGCGCACTGCACAAAGCTGTCAAGAAACGCGGCAAAGTTGCCTTGTCGCGTGTCGAGCGTGTCCGCCAACGAGTGGCGCGAGAGAAGGGACGAGAAGAGGACGGCGGGCATGCATGCGTCGCTGGTCAGCGGCTGCGAAGCGCTGAATCCTTCAATAGCCCGTGTCTGCAATTTCAAAGCCTGCCCGTAGTAGAATTGAAACTCGCTCGGACGCGCGTGGGCGAGGTGCCGCGCCGACACGGCCAGGATCTGATGAAGCAGATAGGGCGTCTCCAGGGCAACTCGCAGCACGAGCTCGGTGCCGCCTTTGGCGAGATGGTCGGGAATCTCTGGGACGGCTGTGGATAGGGAAAAGTGAAGAATGAGGCGCATGTGATGGATATTTACAGACGCATCCGGACCCGACGCATTGGCAGATGCAAGGCTGTGCTCCGGCGGCACGGCCGATGCGCCTTGCGCCGGCGTACTCGCTGCGCTGACGATTGCATCGGTGCAAGGGCGGATGGCTGGTGGGAGATTGTCACGAGGACGAGGCGTCTCTGTGCGAAGCGTATTCGGAGTAGATGAGCGAGCTTCCACGCGGCCTTGTCGCGTCTGGGCAAGTCCACGACGCCGTATTGCTGCGTATTCGCAGGTCCGCTCTACCACGACGCAGTTGGTGCACTGCGGCTTTGTTTCGTCGCACTGGTCGCTTTGTCAGCGAGGCGTCAATCTACGCCTGTGGTAGCCTTACTTTGATATGCCGTCGTTTGCATTCGACACAGCCGTTTCTTGATTTCTTATGCGGTTTTCGCGTCATTAGGATATGCGCGTCGTGTTTGTAAGAGGTAGAAAATCCGAATCCGCGGAAGAAGCAGGTAGGTACCTGCGTTAGTTAGTGTTGAAGCTGGGGACCCCAATTGCTGAGAATTAGTGGACTAGTGTGGCTGTGGGGAACATGACAATACGACGTGTTTGAGCAAGGCTGTGTTTTAGATGGGCTAATCATTTACATGATAAAATATATTTAGCGCCATCTTGCGGAAAAGGTCGTTCCAGTCTAATCATATGTATGAAGGGGTACGGTTGGTAGCGAAATGCGATTGAGTCACGTGGCTACTTACTACGAACAACACGGTGATCGGGCGCACACGAGCTGTTGTACAGCATTATTGTTCAAAGGCCTTGATTACTATCCAAAACTTCAAGTCTAATTTTCTTCTCTGCACTCTAGTATTAATCCGAATTTTACACTACCCATAAATCTTTCAAGTAACCGAATCTAAGCATACGACTTTACGTCGTCTCTTTCCGACCGGTTGTAAGCGTTCAGAGGCACCATTGTTGGACTCGATCGTTTCGTGGGAAATAGGCGATTGGGGTATCTTGCGCCGAACAAAACCAGGGCGAAAAACATGACGAGTCCGTCAAAAACGTACACGCACCACTCGTTTGCAAGGAGGTACCCGTCCTGGCCCATGGCGTACTCTACCACGCGAAACACATTTCGGACCATGACCAGTCCCGAGGTCGCGTAGAGCATCACAAGGACCGACTGCCAGGGAATGTCCAGGTAGCAGTTGACCAGCGCTTTGCGGGCAAATCGATGGTGAAAGGACAGCGCAACCACGCAAAAGATGCCAAAGATGAGAATCTGGAAGATGAGGCCGCCGATGATGATGTTTTGGCCCATATCGTGGCTACTGGCAGAGTCGGCCTTGACCAAAAGACCCGCCCCGCCGCCCTGGATCATGAAGCTGACAACGTCGCCCGTGACAAATATTGCGGTGATGAGTTTCGATCGAATGATGGAGTATTTCTCACCGTCCACTGAGCAGATCACGCGGCCGAGCGTCATGTACAAGGATGCTGCAAAAAGAATCGGTGCGAGCAGGAGAAAGATGGACTGGAGCATGTAGGGACTCAGCTCGCCCGTATGGTCATGGGCGATGCAGCGCCCGACATAGCCAATGGCTTCGACTAGAAAGCACCGAGTCAGTGATTTGGCATAGATGGACAAGTTTATTGTTGAACAAGGGCTGGCGTACAGAAACCGCCAATGACAAGAGGCAGGCAGAACCAGTGTCCATGTCTGAAGAGTAGAAAAGTATGATATGCGGTCGCACATGTAAAAAGAATGACAAAGATCACAGCGGCAGGACGATTGGGAATGTATTTCCAGAGCGCATAGCCGTCGTGAAGCTCGAGTGTAGGCATTTTCGGTCCTGGTGGCTGCAGAGTACAGGGTCTTTGTAAGTGTGTTGACCAAGTTACAAGGGAAAAAAACAGCAGGTCGGCGCGTTTTAATACGGGTCAATCAGAAGAGACTAATCTTGGGTTTCATTGTCTATGACTGCGACGACTTGTATTTTTATCTATAATCTCCTCTTGTGTTTGCTCTCTGTTCTGTCGGTGAATACGCGCAAGTTGGAACACGTAGGTAAATGCGGGGCATGCTTCCCAAACGGGCAATGAGGACCTTCCTTGAATACGCTGTTAATACGAGCGGAGGAGTCAACCTGATTAATGCACGGCAGTCACCACAGGGGAAAAGTTTCAAAGAGGGCATGGGGGTCAGCAACGGGCCGGGAAAGCTGCCGGGTCGGGCGGATGTTAGCTCGTCTGTCATGGCCTCAGTTCAAACATCTTGGTATCAGAAATGAAGCGACTGAGTTGGTCTTGGATACCCCGGAAAGGGGCTTTGCACCGATGTACCAAGTGACTCGGGCGCGCGGAAGGGATAGAAACTCGAAATCTAGGCATAAGGGGTAAGTTGGTGATAAACGCCAATTAAAGCAACAGAATATTTCTTTTGACTATTATTATTTATATTTTCCCTTTTATCATCTTGCTTTTCCTGTTCTATTTTATTTCTCCTCATTTACTTTCTTTTTAGCCTCTTTTATTTCACAGTAGCTAACAGCCCCGTAGACTGGGGAGTGCTCAGCGTGCAAATGGTTCCCCGCGATTAGCCAGGCGGGCCTACTCACTTGGATGGGTAGCGTAAGTAGCGCTGGGAAAGCCGCTGTCAGACAGGCAGCCACAAGGTGCGGAGGAGTACCTACAGTGGGTGTAGGCCACATAGGCACCCTTCTTAGTAGTTAGGTAGGCACACACACAGAATACAACGTCATCTCCCTCCATCACAGAGTCACAGCCGCTATCACCCGCATTTTAACAGGGCCCTCGGCGCCCCCGCCCGGCCTTTTGCGCAGGCGGACGCCGCTTTGCCTTCCGAGGACGGCGACGGCAATTTATGGCTTGTTCCTACTCGGCTCCCAGCCTTGCCAAGACAAATTATTCTTATATACTCTTTTAATTCTATCATATACACCTTTTACTCCCCTTAACACATAATCGTCTTCTTTTCAATTTGCATGCCTCAGCATTTAGCACAAACGCTCATCAACACTTGCGCTCAGATACTGAGCGACAGCGCCATGACCACCTGGAAACTTGGCCCTACCCTGCTGCGACGAATTCGAAAATCCATCTAATTCTTCCTCCCTCAGCCTTCGCAAGAGAAGCGTGGGATCAAGACATGCCTCTCTGCTGTGATGGACCCTAGTTGAAAGACTAGCCTTACTAGTAGAAATTAAGAGGTATAGTACTTTACTTTGCGGTTCTTACTTAGTTTGGTAAGGTGGGAGATGAATTGTCGAGGGAACTTGATGCCTTATATCCGGCTTGCCGGCATGTCAGACGAGGCGCACACTCTTTGGAATTATCGCTCAATTTATAACCCTTTCGGTCCAAGATCGGCCACAGTAGGATCAAGGTACGGGGCGATGAGGCGGAACTCGGCGGGTCGTCGCGCCCAGATGCGACCATCTCCTGCAACAGTCTGTCGCCACTGAATCATCGACAGCAACAAGTCGCCAGCTTTTCTTGTTTTCGGAGCGACGGCACACCTCATCACTACGCCATGGACAGATCTTTATCCTAATTTAGGCAGCATTTTTCTCGCGAGCACACTTGCCGGCAAGACAACACAAAATCACAACGGAAGCCGGGTTGCCGGGGTTGGACCCTGACAGCTTACTTGCACTGGTGACAGAGCTAATGAGGCTGCTGAGGATGCGCTAATCCCTGACACATGCAGAGAATGTCCTTTCGGAGTTATGAAAGGTCCATGCCCGCATTCCTGCAATGTCACCCACACTACACTACTAGTCATTGCTATTGCAGTTGCACATGGTCTGAACGAACTGTACACACATCTGCTTGATATTGCCAAGGTTCCAGCGCGGTCACTAACAACGGCGATGGTCAATGACATATTCTTTTGCGCGATGGGATGTTGGCTGGCCTCGTGTAGTGCAATGATGTATTTTCAGCGTCCACATATACCGCAATACAATGCTCGTGGCCCGCATCTAAACGTACCTGTTGGACTTTACAGCCCCAGCCAGCGGGTCAAATCACTTACCGGAGCCTTCTCACTACCAATGACACACGAGCTTGGTAGCCTGTGATGTAATACTAGGACCGTGGCAATGCCGTCAGCAGATGTGTGCCATGTTTCGGGTCGGATCATCGGTGGCTGCTGATTGATATGTTTTTAGAAGTCGCCGACCGGAAGCTGTCACTTGTGAGAAAACGTTGAACGAACAAGCTGACACTCAAGGAAGTATAAAAGGGGTGCTTTTCTCCCACGAAATTGATACTAAGAATCATAACAACAATCTCTCCCACGAAATTGATACTAAGAATCATAACAACAATCATCTTCTTTTACTCACTTTAAAACCACATTCTCAATCAAAATGCAGTTCTCCGCCATCATCTTCGCCGCCGCCACTCAATTCGCCGCCGGCGAGGCCTGCAAGTGCTTCACTGGCTCCAACATCAACTTTGGTGCCTCCCGCAACTGCTGCTCTCAGTCTGGCGGCCGCTGGACTGGTGATGATTGCGCCTTTGCCGGTACCAACGGCAACCTGGGCAAGTTCAACAGCTGCTGCGGCCAGAACGGCGCCAACTCGGACTGCGAGTAGAATACTCGCCATGTAAGACCACAATTGCCTTCAGACAGTGGGGATGGTACCATTGCACTTACTTACAATCGGAATAGAACCCATGTACTTTCTTGCGTGAGGTTTTGAGACTACTGAAAGAACACGTTAGCTTGGCTACAGGTGCTATTCATGATGGGATGTTGAGGTACGGATATGACATGCTATTATTGATCAAAGATTTTCGCTTCAGAGTTTCGGAACTGTGCAGGGACAGCAGTGGATGGAACGATTTAACAGGCCGTATGCTAGATTCAAATATATACAAATAAACACGTGGAGGAATTACTTTCCAATTCTGGTGATATATTAGGCATGCCGACCTTGACAGACGTCATGGCCGAAGTTAGCTACGCCCTCACTTCGCGAGCTCACCACCTGCGGTAGCTTGTGCATTAAAATTTACCATCTGTATACCACACACCATTCAACTTAAATCAACATAGGATCCAGACCTGTTCGCGACCACCCACTTCTATACCGGCCACATGCGATCTACGATAAGAAATGCTAATCAGCAATCACAATAGTCGCTCAACTAAGAAGGCAGACAGCAGGAAAATTACCAACGCCAGAGCTGCATTATACGATGCAAGTTTAGGACTAAAAAGAGTACATGGCTCAATTCATGAAGGCTATCGTGTGTTGGTGGTCTCATTTTTCGAGCATGACTTGCGTCTTTGTTGTCCATCAGAATACTTTCTCGTCCAGGCTGCTTCCAGGCGGCACACTCGGTAACTTGGTGCACTTGGTAGAGCAGTGCGTTACTGACAGTTTGCGGTAAAGCGATAACACCCGGAAGCATCTCTGGTCGGGTCCGGCATGCCCGCCTGCCATTCCTGAGCCTTTGTACCATCTGGGCACACTTGACCCTCCAAAAGCTCCAGTTTATATTGGTTTTTAGGGCATTGCTTAACTTGAACAGTCGATAAACGTGGAGTTGGTTCGACTGTGGGTTCCGGAGCCCCTGCGGGTGCGGGATCATGGTCCTCGAGGCAGGCAGTGCTGCTGCTATATTTTCCTCGAGCATTCTGATCATTAGCATCAGTTATGGTTGCCTCGCTGGGCAAGTCAAATCCTTGGCAAAAGATGTCTGTGCCGCATGTCTTCTCCTGGAAGTATTTCAAGGCCATGAAATTCCGACAAACCTCGTCAGGAATCGTACGCATCGTCCATGGAAGCAGCTCCGTATAGGGTTCGTTGCTTTGGGGGTCGGTTCGGACAGACAGGCACGTAGCTGTGTCAGCATACTTCTCGCCATCGCCAAACTCGTACAGTCTTTCTTGGCAGTACAAGTTGGTCCCGCAGTAGTTCTCTCGATGGTCTTGGGCCTTGCCTTGGGCGTTGCGTCGACATCTCTGCTTGGCCAGGTCGATATTCCAAGGATCAGGGAAGAATGGTAGCTTATGCGTCTGCCTAACAGGTTTGCTAGGTATCCATAAAAGCCAAGGCCGAGGCTGGGTGTCGTTTTCGTTGCTGCGGTACTTGTTCCATAGGCCGTGCATGCGATCGATCTGGCCGCGTGTAAACCCCTTCTTGCAAGAGCTTTGGCCTAGATTTAATAAATCATCCATGAGCACCGGGGTGTTTGGTACTTACTCATCTGAATAATCCATCATGTTGTGGATAGGGTCAAGGCCATCCTGACCAGGGCAAGAATTGCGACCGGTTTGGCAGCCACGAGAGGCATTAGCTGAGGCGGGTGTATCGTCAATAAAATCACCTTCGCCGTCACAGCCGCCCTCAAAGGTGTGTGCTAAACCAATCCAGTGACCGACTTCATGGACGGTGGTAAGGCCTCCGCTAAAAGCTTCAAAGCTTCCGCCAGGAGCCGTACCCGCTGCTATCCTAGCACCATCCTCCTTCGGATATTTCTGCAGCAGATCAGGACCCGGGCTCTCGCCACCCAAAATCTCACTCGCTAGAGTACTGATGTGTTTGACAAAGTATATATTCAGAGAACTTTTATCACCCTTGTGGTGATACCTGGCGCCCCATGGGTACGAAAAGGATTTAAACCGCTCGCCAGAATCCCATTCTATATCTTGAAGGATAAAGGAGAAGTTTGCCGGCTGAAATCCAGCATTCAGCACATCAAACTGCTTTTTCAAGGTATCCAACTAGATGAATTGTTAGCTAAACCAAGGATGAAATGAGGGAGCTCCTGGTAGCGGATAATACACTAAGAATTTCTTCTCCTGGTGGTGAAAGCACATGCATATACACGTCAATATATACTTGCGGGTGCACAGTTGACTGGTTTTGGCGGGCCAGATCGCGTTCAATAGCAAGAAGCTCCCTATGAGCGGCAGCCAGCTCATCCGTCACGGCCCCGGCCACTATAGGAGCCAAAAGAGCAAGCCACAAACTGGCAGAAAAGATGAAATGAAGCATGGCGAATTGACAATTCAGTGAGTACTGCAATGGCATAGGCAGAGGCATCAAGGCAAATCATGTAGTGATTCCCAGACTACTTATTTAACGTCGAGTACCTTGTCTAATCTAACCAAGATCGTGCTTTAATTTTACTAGCGATAATAACAAACGTGCCTTGCTAATATAGCTACTTTACCCACAGACAATATATAGCAATGTGGACAGAGTAAGTGGTGTAATATTTGCCTCCCTAGATAGCTTATAGCAATGTGGTGACGGAGTGAGTCGTATAGAGGGGGATAAATAAAGCCCTTACATAGGCTCATACGCTTTAGAAGTAGCATAAATACTAGGGCGGTAGTTGCAGGGTTATGAAACAAAGAAATGAATAAATTAATACATATGCATATGACTATTGCCGCTTGCGTAACTACATCAGACATATCATCCGAGGTTTCCATGGACACTTGATCCGAGAATAGGTCCTTTAACTTTTTTCTGATCCTAAACTGCTAGCCAGGTTATTAGCCTATCAGGAACCACCGGCTACGGCGGACCGGCCCCTTAATGCATAGCCTAGCTGAATCTCAGGGCGACAGGGGCTCGGATTGCAACAAGGCGGTAGTTGCATCCTTAGGGGAGTGGCTGTTGCATAATGCTGTATTAAAATGTGTGACGATTAATAGAGTTGCTATGCATTAACTGCAGTTTTAATAAGCGCAGGGGCATTTCTATAGCTGGCGGCGAGAGACGTAGCCGCACGGACGAGGCAAGAGTAACTAGAACGAAAGGTTGATAAGACGATGTGTACAGCTAGACATAATACGCAAACGTATAAGAGAAATGTGGGAATTTAAATAGCTACATTGATATATCTATATTAGATTATAGTACTCTAGATTCTAGAAGACTTATAAAAGGAATAGCTAATAGCTAATACGAGATAAAAGAGGTTTCTCGTAAGAGCGCGGACACTAACGGTTAACTAGTTCGTATTTCTATATTAACATAAACTAGCTATAGAGACGCTAGGGCCATAGTTTCATTATCAAGCCTATGCTGCTATCCGCAGCTGCTGCGCTTCGTCAGCTGAGTAGAAGCAAGGCGTCGCCGCAAGCGTGTTCCTTCCTTTGAATGCAGCAGCAATGCGCGTACTGCGATCTGCTCTGGAAATGTCGGTTAACAAGATGGATTTGCAAAGCAAAAATGCGACAATGATGCCCAAAACGACACTTGTCTCGGCTGACCCGCCAAAGAACTGCTGCGGGAGCATTGCAGTGTTTGATCCAATGACCTCTCCGACGCGATTCGCTAGCAAACATCATCAACCTCTCCCTTGAAGCCTTCCTGTCCACAAGTAAATACGGAGTACGGATAGCAAAAAAGGCTCTGGAGCCGAATGATGCGACCATGGCCAGTGCGCTGCCGGACCGCGGCGGGGCTCACCCATATTCATTTCTCAGCCAAATGTCGTGATTTTTCAACATGAGCAAGAAGTCATCAACTACCAAATCAACCCCGGGGGTAGCCAAAGTGACTGCAACGTCTTGCCTTCCAAATTCCACAACCATCTACTTTGGCTTTGGCAGCAACTTGTGGAAGCAACAAGTAAAGACTCACTGCCGCACTGCAGCATACCTCGACATCGCCCGTCTGCCTGGCTATCGCTGGTGCTCGTGTACATTAGTCATGCGCGAATTGCGACTGGGAAGCCAAGAGACGAATATGTCGTTGGCATGGACCATGCGATTTCTGATGCGTTGAGCTCAGGTGTACTTCTGCCATATATTGAGAATGTGTTGCGCAAATGGATTCCTCATAAGCTCGCCAACTCGAGAATTTCTCCTCATAGATTCACATCTCTTGATCTTCTCAGACTCGCTGCTAAACAGTCGAGAGGCCGCATAGTAGCTGATCAGGCTGCATGTTGCGATGGCAGCAGGATCCAGTTGGTCAAGGCACTGGAGGCAGCGCCGGAGGCGCCGCGCTGCCGGGCACGCCGCCGCCCGGGGCACGGCCCCAGCGGCTGCACGCGCCAACCAACAAACGTTGCAGCTTCCCGGAGGCAATTGATTGCCTCCGATGCCCCCGTTGATTGTGTTTGATTAAGTTTGTTTTGCTATTGCCCTTGCCTTTGTCTTGATATATCGCTGTATCTTAAATACAGCGCATTTCCTTGCGTAATAATTACCTAGGAGGGAGGGGGGTGTTTTCTGATATGCCCTCTGACATATTCTGCCCTCTGGCATAGTTATTTTTTAGGCATGTTATAAGGAAATCGCACTTTTTAGCATATTAGAAAAATTTCTGACATCCTATCCGAGAAGCCCAAATCCATGGCAACATGCCTAAATAATATGCTAGAGGGCAAAATCTGTCAGAGGGCATGTTAGAAAACACCCCTCTCCCGCGTAGGTAGAGTATCATCAATCGAATTACAATTTGGCATACCTTCTGTATTAGGCCTGGCAGCCGCCGCCCTGATATCTGTGCCCGTAAATTCACCCCAGAACCTGCTTGGGATCGAGTTATCCCAACATGCAGGAAGCAAGTCGTAATTACAGTGCACATAACCCCGTTCTGCTGTACGTACAAAACTCCAACGAATAGCCATCTAAAACATAGTTGGATGCTAATGAATGCTCGTACTGAGGCAATGAGGTTAATATACAGTCATTTGCCAGTCGGTGTGACGGTACAGGAACGCCAACTACCGAAGCTAGAAGCGGCTAAAGACAAGACCGAGACTGAGTTGGATGCGTGTACTGACCGTTTCCTGGCCCGTCTACGTAGTCATACCCCAATCAGAATCACCCATCTCCCCATCCGTCGAATCAGACAAATCTTCCCATTCATCTTGCACCAGCTCGTCACGCGTGCGCTTCTTGGGACTGTGACTGCGGCTCAGGAAACCATCGCGACATTCCTTCCCAGAGACGTCGCTGGCATGCGATCGACCATCTTCGCCCACGACCACCAGGCGGCGCGCTACCCCGGCGCGTACAAACGTCGTCTGCCCAAGTACCGTCCACGCAAACCGTGCAAAGAGGTACTCGACAGCCAGACCTGACAGCGCCTGCGGCGGCACGTTGTGATACACCGCCGCCAGCTCCTCTCCCGGGAGGCCCGAGAGAACATAAATGGCCTAGGCGCCCCATTTCAGGACAAGAACGAGCTAGCGATTATCAAATGCCTAGTGAAGGTTAGAGCGGAGAAGGAGGGCGTTTCTGGTATCGTTGGTCGCGTTCGACGGGGAGGCCTCCGTGCGCACAGCGTACATGGTCATCTAATTAGCAGCAAACCAGGCGTCTTCCTTTTGCGGGACGAGATGCGCGACTTCGTTGCCGAGGACGGATGCCGTGATGCGGCACGACTGATCGCGGCTGTGGATGGTTTCGCGTGGATTGGAGGCGGCAACTGTTCCCGCAGACGGCATGGAGTCGCCATTTTCTTTGCGGTTTTCTTTTTCTCTCGAGTTGTAGATGAAGATGGAGATGGATCAAGTATTTACGCGAGCCACTGTGATAAATAGTGATTAACTAGTGCCTGAGTAGTGCCTGACGTAGTAGTGCCTTACTAGTCATTGCCAGGACAACCTCTAATCGAGGAAGCTGGCACAAGACTGATCCGGCTGTACTTGAGCTCATGTGTGTAAAACTAGTGTTGGTCCCGTCAGGATAATACGTACGTATCACAGGTCGATTTTGTTGGTGTTGATTCTTGTTTGTTAGTGTTGATTCGTGTTTGTTGTTGATCTAACAGGCTCTTGCCTGCAGTAACAGATCTAAGTACAAGAGTGGGTCTAATGTTGATTTGGGCCAATGAGAAGCCTGCATTTAGTGATGCAGCTGGCGGCTGCAACAACTAGAGACTCTGGTAAAGATATTTTATTACTCTACTGATAAAGGTTACTCTTATACTATAGCTAAATGTAGTTAATATCGAACCATCATAGTTATAGCGCGAGACCTTTGTTGCAGATAATTAGCAACTAATTATAGGCTTAAAATTATATAGAACAATTACATGTGCCACGCACCCACCGCTTCGCTATTGGCACGTGTATCCCTTTGACTGTGGTAAAGGAGCAAGCAGGTCACTTACAGGGGTTTAAGCCAATCAAATTAAAGCCGATCAGCAGGTACTTAATTTTCCTCTCTAACTATACTATAATAGAAGTACTAGCAGTTCTTAGATGTACAAATAGCTACATCGCATGTGCTATATCCACTCCTGGCGTACGATATTTAATTAATATTGCGAGTTTGGATTCGCTGGGCTCAGTGGGCTGTAGGCACGTTTTTGAAGCTATCATCTTGCACGAATATTCCTACCTCTTCTGAGGTCGGAATAACCTCAAAATTTGGCTGTAAGAATGAGATTTCGTTAATAAATCCATCTATACCTTTTTCTTTAAAGAATTCCCTCCTAAATTGATAGTATTTTATTTAGAGTATTGCTATTCGCGCGGAGCCATTTTGCTATTCGCGCGGAGTTACGTGTTGATGACTAACGCATTTTTAAGGTACCTTAGTTTATAGGCAAATCATATATAAATTAGAAGTATCTTTTAAAATAGTGCTGTTTCTGCGTATCTGCCACAACCCCTCCTTAACACAACCCCTCCTCGCCGCCGCCGCCGCCGCCTCTGCCTCTTGCACAGGCTCTCAACACTCGCCAATTCGCTCAAAAAAACGCATTTTCGCTGTTTTTAACGATTATGCACACATCAGAGCCGGAATAACGAAAAATCTGGCTGTTTAGGTAATCCTTTTTAGGTACATAATATTTTGCGTGCATGCACACTAAAAGAGAGGTACCGCGCTAGTGTGGGTGGAATGCGGGACACGTGACTCCGCGCGAATAGCAAAATGGCTCCGCGCGAATAGCAATACTCTTTATTTATTTGATCAGACGCGAAAAAGCCCTGGTACCGCGTTGTATCCACGCTAAAACCTGGAAAACGTGGAGCGAGTAACCGCTTGCTCCTTTACCACAGTCAAAGGGATACTGTAACTGTTAGAATGTCTGGCTGCAGCCCTCTGATTGGCCCAAATCAACGATGTACCCACTTATACTACCTGGTTCAGTGATTGCAGGCCAGAGCCTGCAACACATAAAACAACAACAAACAAGAATCAACACCAACAAAATCGACCTGTGATACGTACGTATTATCCCTGACGGGACCAACAGCAGCTAAACCAGGAAATCCATAGACGAATTTGGCTCTTGGTAGCCATCATGTGTCATGGAGGTAATGCCATCTAGTTGCCACTTTCGATGGCAGCCCCTTGCAGAACAATTCTTCGTAGCTGCAGCAGCTCCTGGCATTCTTCGCCGCCGCCGCCAAGGTAGGAACGTCCACCCTCAATGAGACGCTCCGCTACCGGGTTAAATGCCCGAAGCACGTCCGTTGCCGCGCTGTCGCTGCACATGATCGTCTTGCCAATCGACTCCAGGAACCGATTCGGGCATTTCGTGCTCTTCCTAAGGCATTGGACACCACGAGTAAGCCCGGTCCATTTCCCTACGAGGGGGAGAAACCACACACGTACACCATGGAGGCCAGTTCTGGCGCGGAAAGAAACAGGATACCGGGTCCGGCGTGTGCGGCCAGCGCAGCCCACCGCTTCCCATAGCGCTTGCGGTCGTGGAACCTTACGCGGAGCTCCGTCTTGCGTCGCTTGTCCGCCGCCACCCATTCGGCACCGTGGATGCGCTCGAGCAGCCTGTCCACAATCAGCGAGGCGTGGCCCCTCCCGCGAGTGGTGAAGGGGGTGAGGGCCGATCGCTCCTGCTGCCTGGCGGTGGCGGCGCCGCTGCTGTTGCCCTTGACAGTCTTTTCGTACTGCTCATGCAGTGCCACCATGGCTGCTCTGTTGCGCACGCAGTTGTCCTCTGTCCGCCTCTCGGTCTCACAGACGCGGTAGTAGGTGTGCCTAAGCGTCTCGGTGTTTGGTTCCGCCAGCTCGGGCGTCGTCGTCAGCATGTCCTCGCACCACAGCCCTTCCTTGACCCAGTGCTCAAGATTTTCACGCAGGTACGCGAGGTAGTCGTGCCTGATGAGCTGCAAATGCAGGACCGACGCTTTTTTTGTGTTCAGTGCGTTGATGCTGGCAGTGCTGTCGATGATTTGAATATCGTTGCGTGCTTCGCTTGGCGTCTCAAAATCAGTTCGAGAAGCGCTTGGTTCAAATCGATTGCTGCTGAAAGGCTGTACCGTGAATGTCTGCATGGCCAGCGTAGTTAGCAAATGTGCGAGGCCGCGTTTATTTGCCTCGAAACGATCCGGGCTTGCCACGCATACCGACAGTTGGCCTGCGTCCGTGGTGCCAAAGATTCCATCGCACGGCTCACAACTAAGCGACAAGTCGGCATCATTCATGTCGGCCCAGTCCGAGGCGGAAATGGAGCTTTGCGTCTGCTCAAGAAAGTCATCCCACGTCTGGCAGGTTATTGGATTCTCTGGGGCGCAGTTATAATACAGCCCATCATCATACCTAGTCAGCTCGGGACTCGGGGGGTTAGTTCCCGTGCTGCTGGCCACCGTGAGCAGGCGCGCGCTTGGCGATCTGTACATGAACCTCACCTATCAAATGCCGGCTCATCGAGAACCAGTGTCGTCTTCTGCGCTCCGTCCACGGCTGTGTAGAGCGACTGCGTGACGATTCGGTATGGCCTCAAGCGGCAAAGCAAAGCCCCGACTTCTGCCGGGCCGGCCTCTTCCAAGAATGTCTTGATGGCCTGTCCAAGGGTCTCCTTTTCGGCCTGTGATGAAAGCAAGGACATTGCTCACACTGAGTTGCGGAATTGCTTCTCCTTTTTTCCCTTTGTTTTTTTCTTTCGACTTTTTTCGTGGCGCCTGTACGTCCAACTGAAAATCCAAACCAACTCACCCCAAGCTAGAGATGTTTCCATTTTATATATCGGTTATATTTCTTGGCTTCAATACTCGAGATTGCCGTTGAACTTGGTCAATGCATGTCGCAGTTCTCAGCAATTGACAGGGCATGCATGTACCACTCTCAGCCAGCCACAGGCCAAATCCGCTCCTTGTCTTTGCGCAATGAGGGCCGGATCATGAGACCAAGTCCCTAGGGAGTCGGGACTCTGAGGAGTAGGCCCCATTCTTTTCATAACTTTTGCATATCGACAGAGCACCCATGTAACAGAGGTACCACGTCAGCCCTGCGCCCTGGCAGTAGCGAGAAATCGAGGCTCTTTTAGCTTTCAAGTATAGTTATCCCTACCTATAAAACACGAAAAGAGCCTCGATTTCTCGCTGTTTTCGTGAGATTGAGTCCCAGCTAAACTGGCCGGCACTACAGCATCTAGGACTGTATAAAGCCGTTGTCTCCAGACTTTCTCCTTGTCGAAACCGAAAGACAGATATTCAGCGGACGGTATGCCCGTTTTATATGCCATTTCGGCGGTGTGCACATCAAGTCATACCTCTTACAAGTACCGCGACTCCCCAGCCGCTGCATTGGAAATCGCAAGGGAGTGGGTTACGCAAATCCTATCTTGTGTGAGAGAGCAGATAAGTACATGGAGGTACCCTCTAGAACATGGTCAGGGTCTGGGTCAGTGGCTTTGGCCAGCAATCTCCAGCAGAAAATTCTCCGAGGAAGCAGAAAGTCTACTTCTCTATAGATGGTAAGCAACTCGGGTGCTTCCGACCGTTCTACATGTTCACGGAACGCATTCTGTTCACCTCCGGTTGACTTCACAGCAAACTTTCGCTACTCTCTTGCCGCTACCGATGCGGAAACTCAATTTGGCAATTATAAACAAGACAGCGACGACAGGAATCAACGGCTGAATGGTTGCGATACAGGGGACAATCCCCACGCTGGAACCGGCGGCCACATTTTTTTGGCAGCAGTGTGATATCGCCGGCAAACAGCCCGCGTAGCTCGAGTGTTATCTTGACACCATGCGCTTTCGCATTATCGTCAATGTAATATAGATCTCCAAGAACGTACATTGGGATTGCAGCTGGCTCGTACATCGGGCGCAGCGGTTAATCTGCCGCCCACTAACTAATTGGTCCCCCATTCCAGCTGGTCTATGATGCATTTCTGGTTTCAAGACAAGCCGGGCGGCAAAGACGTCCATCTGGCTGCCAAGTGTGTTGCGAGCCTGAGATAAGGCACAACTGCGACCAGAACGACGACGTCAGCTTCAAGAGCGGGTTAATTCGCTCTCTAGCTGCCACTGCGCACTAGGCAGGCACCCTGTACGCCGAGCTCTATTTACAAGATGATTAGCGACGCGGGCCAGGCAAAGGGTCCGGGAAAGCCGGAGCGAAGTACTCGTCACAAGGCCGAGAGACAAATCATGCAGTAGAAAGTTATTTCAACTAAACAATCGGTGCTGGACAACTATGTGATATAAACTTGAGAGCCGATGTTGAATCGGGGCCTAAAGAAGAAAGAGAAAAAAAAGAAAAAAAAAAAAAGTCCGCCACTTGGCTCATTGCCGTCGCGCTTTGTAACCCCGGGTTGTCAGCGAGTTGACTCGCGGGGAGACCGGACTTGTTCTTATTCCAAGACCCATTTTCCAGACTCACACACCAATGTAAAGCGGTGAACACCAGTGTCATACAACTTGCTGGCCAGGGCGTCAAGGCTCCCACTTGCAGTGCCGAACAACTGCTTGATGGTATCCAAAGCATGTCCAGACCATTTGAGGATTGTACTTCCCCACAACTTGATATTGTCCCAGACCTTCTTGAGCCAGGCGACGATGTTCTCGATGATCTGCGCGATGTACTTCAATGCCTCGCTGAAAAGCAGAGAGATGGCATTCACCGCACCTGCGAAGATCTTTGCCATGGTCGCACGTACGCCCTCAGACATCTGGCTTATCTTTTCCAGCCCCCACTTTCGCAAAGCTTGTAGCTGTGCAATGCTCTTCTTTTCCAAGTCGTCCATGTCGAGGTTGAACTGGGTCACCCACTCTTCCTGTTTTGCACCCTTTTTGGCGAGGTCGTCCATGTGAGTCTTTACCTGGTCACAATCCGACTCGGTTTCGCCGGCTCCCTTGATAGCTCGGTCTTCGAGTTCCTTTTTGATGCGCTCGTCGTCGTTCGTGGCCATCTGACGGAAGGAGGCCGCCTGGTCGACTTCGCTCAGCCGATCTTGAGCTAGCATAGCGACGAGAATCCCCTGGTTGCCTTGGAGGCCGCACTCGATCAAGTCGAATCGTTTGTTGTAGATGGCTCGCCAGTCATGATGGACCGGAGTGGACACGGTTTTGGCTGCCATTTTGCTTATAATACCCGTCCTCGGAGGGGCGTTCAGGATCTGGATGAGGCCCGTGTCATTAGAGACCAAAGCAAGCGACTGCGTGCATGGTGAATACTTGCCGAAATGGAAACTTGAAAGTTTACAGAAACGCGTTCTGCAAGTAGCTTGTCCGATGCGCTGTGATTTCCGAGGGATTCGGCTGATGGGACAGTGAATGGCCTGGCGAGTAAGTGATACTTATAGTTTAATCTAGACACTAATCGTCTCGCTGTAATGTTTAATCACTGCACTGACACGAGCATAATCTTCAAGTGCTATATCCTGCAGAAGAAACATTTTTGTAAACTGCGAATATACTTTTCCTCGATTTCGATTTCATGTCAGTTGGTAATCCCCATTCAAATCATCTAGTTCCAACGGCAACCAATATCAATACAAGATGGTCGTTGGTCGCAGGCTTTCGGGGAGCCCTGCGGATTCCCCCATTCTTCTGTCAGCCCTAAATTTACCTGGCGGACCTTTGGAGCCGGGACCAAGGCGAGGCCGGGGAGCGCCATTCGAACCATCGCTGGGCTAGCCCTCCACATCTGGGCTCCCCTGCGCCAACTTCCCGTACATTACCTAGACTACAATAGCCTGTGGGTGTATTAGAGAACCAATTATAGATGCTGGTATAGAACTAATGGCAAAAGCTAGTGGGGGTTTGTCATCGTGTCTATAGCGGCACATCGCTTTGGATGTCACTTCCCACGCTTCCATTAAAGTACCTACCCCATGCCAGTGCTTCTGTAGTTTCAAATCTAATAATGTTATGTATCATTCACGATAACGCTTATTTGTGGTCACGACCTGTCAAACACTGTGCAGCTGCTTCCTTGGCTCCTTGATAGTCGCCACATCGGCGATCCGCGGTTTCGTGGAGAAGAATTCAACCAAAAACGAACCAATCACGATGAGCATGGAATGCTTCGTGGCTTACAAATCGTCATTCTGTTCCAATGCTTCAACTTGTACGGCATGCTTAGGTTACTAGATTGGGCACACGCACAAATGTGTTCACCTCGCGCAGTTTCTGTCGCTGAGTATCATAGTTCCACGTCAGAAAGATGGGTTGGCTGTTATTATCTGCCATGAGTATCTATACGTCACCGCCTCTACTTACTTTCGCATATAAATAATGCTCCGTCTCCCTCTGAATCAGTAATGCAATTCACCCATCTTCCAGACAACTAGCAACTTACTACTCTCCTATACGATTATATCACCCCCGAAACCATTGGTACAATCCCCAATCAATATGTCTACCGTCGAATACATCATCAAGGTTGTGAACATTAGTGGCAGCACAGCAAACTACATGCTCTTCAGCCAGCAGCCAGAACCATCGACCACTGTTGGCAAGATATACACCAACATTTGGGTCACGTCCCCCGGAGTTCCGTCTCCCCGCGGCCAGGCAAGGTACAGTATTAAAACCGGCAACTTTGCCATCTGCGGCATGACGGCGGAGCCAATCACCTACGGTGCCGTCGTGTCCACTAGCGACTATGCCCCGGTCCAGCTCGCAAGCAAGGATCTGCCGGGAACCGTCCCGGTCATGGATATTGTGGGCGGCGGCCCGCAGTTTGTTGAGCCGTATGGGTCCACGAGGAAGGAGAACTCCTTCGGCATCGAGACCAAGCCTTTTGACATGGAGCGATACAGTAGGTCCCGTGTGTTCCTCCCCACTAGTAACGGACTAACGGATTCTATGCAGAGACAGTCTACGTCGGGTACGGAAAGAACAACGACAAGGGAGAAGTTGTTCCAGTGGCGGTCTGGCAGGCGCAATCTGCCACCAGGTACGAACTCACTCCCATTGCCCAATATTACATTGGTACTGGAGACTTCCACGCCGGGACTACGGTTGATATCACCACTATCGGCCAAATCGCAAAGGTCGACTTCACCACGGCACCCTCTGGTCAGACTGTTGCCATTGTCACCCACAATCCTGACAGGACCTACAAAGTGGAGTTCGAATATCCACCAAAGATGAAGCCTTACCGCGTCAATAGTGAATAGTAATGATTTCATGGGACGTCTGTTACCGTGTGGAGGCAATGGGATGGCATCAGCCATGCCCGGGTAGTTAGCCCGTCTCACACCTTTGCTGAGCTAGATAACGGTCGCTTTCATTCTTGAGTACGACACTCTTACATTTGCCGTTCGTTTTAGGATTAGTCGCTCTTTCTACATAGCTTGAATCAAAGTCATTACTTTACTTATATTGTGACCGCTGTTCGTTCGGCTACGGTAATAATTAGCACAGGAGCTGGGCACTGACAACTGGCATCAGACATGGAATGCGCTCTGGCTTAGAAGTCATAGCTAGTGCTGAGAACAATTGAATGATAGTTCTTGATAGCCGTTGGTATTGGCATCAATAAAGAAGCTGTAATCAAGTCTCCTATCAGGCAGTTTTCCTTGTGAAAATAATGATTGGATGGCTTTTGTACAGTAAATGCATCGTAAAAAGACATTCCACGAGAACAAACAGCATGACGACACAACTTTGCATCAGATGGCACAACAAGCAAGAAGTCGGATTACGTGCAAGCACATACACTCATTATACATCAATCAATCTTGAAGGTCGGTTGACATACTCAACTAGACCACTGCTGACTAACATACAGTTAATCTACGCCAAATATCCTCATCTATGTTGATGTAGTTGATGGGAGCCCTCAAATACTGTTCCCTGTCTGTCTCTCTCGCGGTAATTCAGACTCCTCCGGGTACTCCAACCCCCCCGCCCC